>APFE030317732.1:82173-124057 GCA_000404065.3 Pinus taeda | reverse complement strand
GATCAGACAGCTTGGTTGTAATCCTCTCTTCTACTACTTCTATCAATAAAGCTATTTGAGTTTTCCTCCATATACTTGTATATCTCTGAATCTTGTATTTATGTATACATTTGTATGGTTAATGTACATCTGATCCTATATTGTTTATGGTTATAGATCTCTATGCTTTGATGGTATTTTGCTGCTTTGACTCTACAGGTGTTCTTTGAAGCGAGACAAGTGAGGAAGGAGTGGTGAAGCTCTGTCAAAGGAGGGAGGAAACAAGCAAGGAGACAAGCGAAAAACTGAGGTTGGTACTCTCTGCTTCTCTCTCATCTATCTCTCATAAAGGAAAACGCAAGTGACTATAAATTGTTTGTTTTTAAGATAACTACCCGTCTTAGTGGGACTAATAGCTCTGAATGGACACTAGTTTTCTCGATAACACATGGGTAGATCAATAGAATACTTTCAGTAGAGTAGAGGGATCATAACAAAATTGTGTGGACAATATATATGATTTTACAGGCATGTGATTTTGAATTTCATTAAAATAATAATAAGAGTTTATAGGAGATGTGACTTCGAATTTTGTTAAAATAATAGTGATATAGTTGCAATAAAGTGTCTTGTTATATGATTAGTAACTATTGTTAAGTGGTTTTGGTTATATGATAGTTAACCATAGTTAAAATAGGAAATTTCAACCAAAACTCAGTAGAGATTTTTAAAAACTTGAGATAAAGTTGTTTAATCTGTAGGTTGCAATGAAGTGTCTTGTCATATTATTAGTAACCATTGCCAAGTGTTTTTTGTCATATAATAGTTGACCATAGTTAAAATAGGAAATTTTAGCCAAAATCCAGTAGGGATTTTTAAAAACTTGAGCTAAAATTGTTTAATATGTAGGATTTTTCAGGGTGCTGAATCTATTTCTGCATTCAAAAATGTATTTAAATAACAAAAAAATCATAATCTTACTTGAAATTGTATTGCTAGATTTCAATAAAAAAACCATTTACTCTATAAATTAAACTCTGTCTATATATATTGAATAGTGAATTACTAAAACCTACCTCCCAATTGATACTATAACATTGAATAGTGAATTACTAAAACCTACCTCCCAATTGATACTATAACCCTAGCATTAAACCTATCACATATAACTCTACCCTTGAAGCTATCACGATACTATATAACTCTGACTTTAAACCTATCACACAAAAACCTACCTTCCGGCTGATACTATAGGTCTAACCTTAAATTCTAAGATTCTAATCACAGTTAAAATAAACATCCTGTGGTGCATAGCAGATTGGATGGCCGAATGGGTATAAGAGGAGAAAAAGGAGGACAAGTTTACAGCAACAGATGTTCCAAATAGGAACTCTGAAGCCAATGTCTGAGGAATCAGAGAACAAGGAAACACCCAACTGCAAGTGGCAGATACTACTAGTCTTATTCATCGAAAGGAACACCAGCAATTGGACTGGTTACTTGTTACGAAGAGACTAACTAGGCTGCGGGATCAACTTCTTGATCTCACTCACACAGGCTTCCATGTCCCTGTAAGAGGTCCCCCCTTCTTGCACTGCTGCTCTGGCCGCCTTGCTTAGCTCCTCTGCTCTTTTCATTTCTTCTCCTTCTCTTCCCAGCAGTTGTTTGACTGCTATTTTCAAGTCATCTTTGCTTGGCACCGTGGTGGCACCTTGACAAAACCTGACTCCAACCTTGAGATATTCCACCAATAAACTAGCATTATAGTATTGATCAGCGGTCATGGGCCATGTTATCAGTGGCACTCCCAGTGTGATGCTTTCCAGTGTAGAATTCCACCCGCAGTGGGTAAGAAAACACCCAACAGAGGGGTGTGACAGAATCAAGAGCTGCGGTGCCCAACCTTTAATTATCAGACCCCTTCCCCTCATTCTCTCTTCAAAACCTTGTGGAATCACACCATATTCATCAGCAGGCATACCATTTGGAGTATCCCTGATGACCCATATGAAGGACTCTTCGCTTGCCTCTAGCCCCGCTGCCATCTGCTGGATTTGTTTATTTGAAAGGCAGGCCTGGCTGCCAAAGCAAATATAAATAACAGACTTCTCTTCCCGAGAGTCCAGCCATTGCAGGCATACTGATTCATCAATTGAAGTGTGTTTCCCTCTCTGAATCATATTTGTTCTCTGCTTCGTCTCGAAGACAGCAGGAGGTAGCAGAGGACCCACAGACCAAACAGGCCTGCCTGAAACAACCCTGTGCAAATGATCGATATAAAGAGATTCTAGATCATAGAAAGTGTTGATAATAGTACCCCAGCTTTTCAAATTCAAATTCATGGTATATCTGATGAATTCAAATACAGGATCTGATCTCTGGTACATTAGTGCAAGAGGGGAGATTTGACACTTACGAAAATTAGCAAGATGTGGTACTTCCGGGAAATGTACTGTTTCGTCTTCAGAATCCATTAATTGGGGCATGTGTTTCCAGAGAGAATAGTCGAGAGAAACAACAAAAGCACCAGAGGCATGGAATACTATCCTGGGTATCCCGAGCTTGGCAGCTGTGTCGTGAGTCCATCCCAAAAAGAAATCGCTGATTAGGCAGACAGGAGGACCAAACCCATCTGAGCTATTTTTCTGTTGTTGGAACCAATGTTCTATTGGAAGAGCGAGCTGCCTGAATGAATAAATGAAGAGTGAAATGAGCTGAAGCGTAGGAAGGTTCCCCACGTTTTCACATTCCGGGGGGAGGCCTTCAGTAGGAGGGAGCGGAATGATAAGAGGTTGAATCGGAAGGCCCTCTGATGAAGCTCTCTGCAAAAGAGGATTCAAGAGGGATTGATTTCGAGGAGTTGTGAGGACCGTTGCAGAGAGCCCATGGGAGGCAAGGGTGTAGGTGAGATCGAGCAGGGAAATCATATGGCCCTGTGCTGGGAATGGGAATACAAGAACATGAGGTCTCCTCTCCATGTTGCGAGTCGAGTACAGTGACTCTCCAGATTTGAGCTGGTTATAGTGATTTATGATCAGAGTGGTAATAACTGCGCTCTTTTGACTTAAATAAGAAGCAAAGGGTGGAAATTTATGTGGGCATGAAATGAAAACCAGAGCTCTATAGAGTGGACGAGTTATGTTGTGACACGGGAGTTGGCGTACAGAGCTTGCGTATACTCTCTACGTGGAACATCCCCAGGAATATGAAACTTAAAAATAATTCACTCCGAGTTATGTTGTGACACGGAAGTTGGCGTACAGAGCTTGCGTATACTCTCTACGTGGAACATCCCCAGGAATATAAAACTTAAAAATAATTCACTCCGAGTTATGTTGTGACACGGAGGTTGGCTACAGAGCTCGCGTATACTCTCTACGTGGAACATCCCCAGGAATATAAAACTTAAAAATAATTCACTCCGTCACATGGATGGTGATGAAACTTAAAAACAATTCACTCATCACATGGGTGGCGATGAAATGTGTAGTTGACCCTGATTCACAACCGACCATGATTAAGAAAATGGATTCACAAGGCACGTAGCTATAAAAGTGGAAGAGTGATCTTCACACGAAATTAAATTCAAAGCAGAAGAGTTAGGTAGTGACATCTAATTTGAAGATATTAAATTGTGGAAGAGTGATGTTTACATAAATTAAATTTAAAGTAGAAGAGCTAGGTAGTGAATTTTTATTTTGAAAGTTGTAAATATGATGTATATATTAAGAGATATATTGTTTGTGGAAGAGTGATGTTGACATAAATTAAATTTAAAGTAAAAGAGTTAGGTAGTGAATTTTTATTTAGAAAGTTGTAAATATGATGTATATATTAAGAGATATATTGTTTAGTTTATTTGATTTTTAAATTGGAGGATATAATATCATTATAGAGAGTGGAAGAGTGATGTTGGCATGAAATTAAAATCAAAGGAGAAGAGCTATTTAGTAACATCCAAATTGAGGATATTAAACATTTGTTTAGAAAGTTGGTAAATATTATGTATATATTAAGAGATATATTGTATAATTTATTTGATTTATAGATTGGAGGATATAATCTTATTATAGAAAGTGGAAGAGTGATGTCATGAAATTAAAATAAAAGTAGAAGAGCTACGTAGTGACATTGAACTTGAGGATATTAAACTTTTATTTAGAAAGTTGGTAAATTTTATGTATATATTAAGAGATATATTGTTTAATTTATTTGATTTCTAGATTGCGGGATGTAATCTCATTATAGAGAGTGTTAAATGTTTTATCGTTAAGTGTGTTAAGGGTATATTGTTTATTTCAACAAGTTTTTTTTTATCATTTTTTTTAATCCTTCCATTAGATGGTGAAGAAATGACGTATATTTTGAGCAATTTGAAACTGATTATGATATGAGAATGGGTTTATATGGTGAGTTTAAAAAATGTTTTTTTAAATTTGCAACCACCTTTTGTTTAAAGGAGTGAGATAACATCACTCGATGTAGGGTGTAAGGGGTGATAATCATTAGTACTTCAAAGATTCCACTAATATGTAGAATTCATTTCGTATGATAGCAATGTATACACGCTAGAAGAGAAGGATGAGGGATGTTACTTCATATTATTTCTTTAATTCTTTAAACAAATTAACCATTACTTCAACTATAGTGACCATTATGACTCTTCATAAGGAAGGGAAGATTAGTTTATTATAGCGTGATCAATGAAGGATCTCAATGAGAGATGTATGTTTTATGTTTTTAGTTGCCACACTTTAATATTCTCGGGCGTTTTTTTGGCCAACTTTGAGCCACCTGTGAACCTCTCCCTCTAGTTGGGACCTAGCTTATGAAATTAGTACATCTAGGTATGATCTATCAGGGATAACTTGTTCAAATTTTTCTTTATCTAAAGGCTATATGGTTTTCAAGGAGTAGGGGACAATGTGTGCTTGTTCATTGATGAAAGCTAACGTTCTCTAGTACATTCTAAAGGTCTAGTATAGGTAGGAGATAATGAGATTCTAAGCTACCTCCATTCTTATGGGTTTTGTATGGGTGGTCACTTGAAGGAGCAATATGAATGGAAGGATTAACAAAGGGAAAGAAAAGATGGTTCACGCCAATTCTTTTGAGCCTGCCAAATGAAACATACCACAAGAATGTAGGACCCTCAACTTGGCTATCCACTCCACCAAGCATACCAAGGCTGAAATGGAGACTAAGGAGGTGGTGACAAAGTACCATAGGAGGTTTGCATTTAACACCAAACATGAGGTTGAGAAAATAAAGGATAAGGTTCGAAAGAGATGAACCACTATTTCTTTAGTAGACATTGATGTTGAGCTATAGATCTAGATACCTAATACTTCCTTCTCACATAACTTGGAAACCAAGTACTTCAAGAAAATGGATACATTATAAAAAAAATCCATGATGGCTCATCTCATCAAAGAATGAGTTGTGGAAAGAAAAACATCATTGGGAAATTGGAATTTCTAGATTAAATGTATGAAGCTTTGGTCAGAGTTCTTTGTGGCATGGAAGTAATGGGGAAGGAGAATAGCTAGAAAGACCAAAAAATAGTAGTTTCCGTGGAATTTGAATTTGAAGAGGAGGACTAGGTGCTACATCATCTCATCCCAGTGCTACTTTTCCTTTTTTCATTTTCTCTTTAATGTTAATTATCAAGAGAAGCATAATATTTAATAATAAACATTTTAGAAGAAGCATGATTGGTTTATACTTTGTTATCATGTTGTTATGTTTATACTTTGTTCCAACACATTGCTATGTTCATACTCCACTCCATCTCACTGTTATGTTGATACTTGGATGATAGGTCGAGAACATCATAGGACATATTTGAATGGGTATAGTGTTTTTTTTCTTTTTAAGCTTATGAACATCACTCATATTTTTTACCCATTGTAAACTTTCTTTCCCTTGTGGCATGACTATGGGGGTTGGTTATGACTTTTATTACACAACATTAATAGAATAGTGCTACTAGCATACCGAGAGAAATAGTGAACAAGGTGTTAGAAGCATATATTGCATTGTGTAAAAAGAATGATGGTGGCAACTTTTAGAGGGAATGAAAGAGTTTATATGGAGACAAAGAATTGTCCTTGTAAAACAAAGGGTAGTCATGATTAAGGAGATGAAAGCAATTGTAGTTGCAAAGATGAAGCCAATAGAAGTGCTAGGGACAAAGGTAATTGCAAATGAAGGTGATCACACTTATGGAGACCAAGGGTACATGCACTTTTGGAGATGAAGCTTATAAAATTTATTACATTTGTAGAGATTAAGGAGATCATATTCACAAAGATAAAGGTAATTTCACTTGTAGAGAGAGATGAACAATGGAAATTTTGGGTAGATAAAAAATTTAAGAATGTGGAAGGTAAAACAATTTGGCCCTTGGACTCTTAAAATGGAATTGAAAGAACCATAACTTAATGTATAATTTACTCTTCATTATAAAGAAAAATGGGTTCTTGTGTGTTATTCTTTTTCCCACCAATGAAGGAAGGAAAGATAACATATTCAAAACTATAGTTTTCTATTGAAGCATGGACATCTTTTGAAAGAGTTTTATAAGATAGTGGAAATAGTTGGATAAAAAAAATCAAAGGCAATGAAGTTATCTTGAAGTTTAATGGCGCACTAGTATTATCACTAAATGTTTTTGGTTGATTCAAAGGAAGGACATATTGTAGTAGTTCATAGCCTTGTGTACAATGTGTTGAAATTGTAACTAGGTTCAATCTTCATAATTATATTTGTACTTGTATAAAAACGTATTCCCTGTAAAAGAAAAGGAAAAGAAAAAATATTATTTTGATTATTATTTTCCTAGTAAAATCATGTTCTTCATGCTCTTAGGGTCATTTGAGTCAAGAAGAAAATGTAATTGAGTCAAAGTCCATTTGGAATATTTGTAATAAAAAGAAATATTTTTTTTTTTTTTTGTTGATTCAAAAGAGTAAAAATGTCCCCACAAGACCAAGTCGGCCCTCCTAGAGTTCATGTCAGCCTTGCCAAAGGATGTGGAATTTCACATGTGGAAACAAGTATATATTGGCATCTATATTACATCATTTGGAAATCTATTTTTGTGATCTTTTGAGGAAGTATAGTTTGAGTTATGAGGTATTATAGTCCAAGTTCTGAAGAAGAGCAGTCCAAATTCTAATGCATGCCTATCCAAGTTTTGTCGCACATGCTTTGAGGCACACATGTTTGAATTATAGAGCATGGATATGCAAAATTCTGAGGTGCACATGTCTGAAATTTCAAGGCACATAGGCATGAATTCTGAGGCTTGTGTATTCTAAATTCTAAGACTTTGTTGATGAAAATACACTAGGGTATTAGGCTGAAATAATGGACATATTTAAAGATTTTGTTGAAGATATATACTTGCCTCTTTATGGATAGGTTGAGAATTCTCTAGTGGACAATACCATGGTATCTAGTGGGTTGAATGGAGGGTTGACTTGGGACATTTATGGAGGACTGTCGTAGAATTAGATGTTGGATATCTCACTTTGATTTGATTCTATAAGAAGAGAAATTTGATGGGTTTTAGCCCTTGTGGGGTTTTGGCCCTAGCTTGGAGACCCTAATTTCTTGTATTCTTTTGTTTCTTTGTGATCTTCATGTACATTTTGGTAATTAATTGATGAATAAGAACACAACATAATAATGAAAAACCAACAACACTCACAAGTAATTATCATGAAAGAGAAAGCAACCTAATTTGCTAGCCTATTAGTTTCTCAACATGGTATCAAAGATAAGGTGGAAGGAGATGGTATGAGGATCACAAGTTGTTGGCATATTTTAATACTCTCTTATAGTAGTTACACCATTTTTAATCAAGCCTAATGAAGAAGGCCTAAAACAATAAAAATTCATTCTCTAGAAGACATTGACAAGCAAGTGCTCTAAGAAGGAAGCTTATGGAATGTGTTCTCTTTGTGATGTAAAGAGTCATGATGCAACAATTCAAATCATTATGAAACCTACATACATACATCTGAGTTTGATGTGCACTATTTCTTCAAGCTACCTAAGACATGACATGGCACTGTTTCCTTACAACTTGGATTGAGATCTCTTAGGTGACATCTCTAGAAACAAGCATCTGAACTCCTTGAAAATATACTACAAGCACTACTCAAAAGGTTCTACGGCATTGTGATTATTTATAAGTTCTCATGTTATATACCTAAAGGACGAAGAATAGAAGTGGCATTTTCTCTATAACAATTCCTACTGAAGTAGGAAAAAAATTATATGAACTCATTCAAGAAAGAAAGGAAGGTTCCTACAATATGCAAAGCTCTATTTTGAATTTTTATAATAACCCAGTAAGACACCCTCAATGAACAAAGAAAAAAAGGTCGATACTATGGTGAATAAGAAGTATTTTACCCATCTTTAAGACATCCAAACCATCTATGATAGTGTCAAAATTCATAGTCGAGAGATAATTTAATAACAAGAATTCATAATGATGACACCCATCTATATATGAGTTTCCTTACAGAAATATAAGTCTACATCAATGAAAAATAAAAGAAGAATATGTAATAGATTTGAACCTATGATAATGAAATCCAAATGTTTATGAATTTCAATTCATGAAATATTTGTGGCATCCAAAGTTTTATAACCTTGAGTAAAATTTCAAAATTAGTTGGAGGATAATGTTTGAATAGTAATCATTCGGTTGCATAGGCCTATAAAATTTTGAAATAATGGAAGGGACTGAGAATATAAAACCTC
This sequence comes from Pinus taeda, assembly GCA_000404065.3. Lineage (NCBI taxonomy): Eukaryota > Viridiplantae > Streptophyta > Pinopsida > Pinales > Pinaceae > Pinus > Pinus taeda. The sequence continues at coordinate 115,300 of APFE030317732.1, read as the reverse complement.
ATTTCAGAAGCACAAGTATGAGAAGTCATTGTGATACATACATGAAGGATCTACTATAAAGCTTACCCATCTGAGATGTCATGACATTGCAAGCAGAATATGACATCCAAAACAAAACTCATCTTTGTACCTAGCTTGAAGGACAAAAGACCAAAATTCAATGTGAACATCATATGAAGAATTGTTTATGGGTAATGAGAAGTTCAAATTTATCTGAAATTTTTTAGGAGTTGAGGCACATTTTTTGAAGAATGTTGGCACTTGATAATTGAATAAGGACCGAATCTTTGAAGAAATAAGGTAATTTTGTAGAGGTACGTATAATTGTTTATGTGCGTTTTATGATTTGTATCATGGTGATGATCATTTGAAAGATAACAAAAGGGTATAAATAAATATAAATTAGATATAGTGACATATAATAGATTGTTGTTATGGTAACACTCCAAGTATTTCATTTCATATGAATGCTAGGTCTTGGGATCAAGTATTGGAAGGTATAAGATGCTTGTTAACATTGTATCTAGGACTTTTGCAACTAATCCATTTGCATGGTCGTAGAATTTGCAATCTCTAATGTGACAAGTTTTTAAAGACCTTCAAGAAATTAAGATTTTGCAACTAACTCTCTAGTGTGGTTGTATAATTTTTACAATTCGTGATTGGGAGATCTTGATGACGATGACGAATTTAGGGTTTGTAAGACTTGCAATTTGTGGGGTCTCAAAGACTTTTGACATTTAGGGTTTTTGAACCCTAGCTTAGTTTGGATTAAGAATAACCCTAGGAGTGAAACCTTATCCAACCATGTATAATATTAGAAGAAGATCTAACCCTTGATGCTTAATGTGAAGACAAGGTTGGTGAATAGGTCCAAGATTAAGAGGGAGTTGATCCTTCTCAAAAGATAAGTACTATATATCTCCTTTTTTATTATCTTTGTGCCTTGTCCTTTTTTGTCTTCTAATAAAGGTTGTAGGTCTAGGAAAGATCTATCTAAAGCTTGAATAGCAGATGAAAGATTTGAGAGAACGTGGAAAAGCATGAAAATTATGAAGGAGGGAGCAGTTTGAAGTATTCATCAAAGAAGTAATTTAGATGATAAGAAGTTCTCTTACCTTATATGGGAAAGGGGATCCGTAAATATCTTGGATGAAAACAATAGTAATTGAAGTTTGGAAGAAAGCCTAAAGAAGCTTGTTCATGTCCTTAAGCAAGAATTTGAATAGTTATGATGTTGTTGTACAAAAAATTGATTGGTTCATTCCAAGAACACATTAATGATTGGAAGCTAAAGAGATTTAAGAAAAACTGTGTTTCAATATGAAGATAAACCATACAATGGAATGTTGACCCTAGAGAGAGAAAGAAATAAGAATTTGGCATGAAGAATCCCACACCTTGACTAGAGGCTATTGTGATTTGAAAACTTTGATAATGATGGGATATGGTTTGGCTCCCTGAAAGGACATATTGTAGAAGTATGTGAAGAGGTTGGAAAGATATAAGTTGAGGTAACTTGTTTGATGATATTGTACTTACAACTATTCGATTCGATTTGGGAGCACATGGGTTGAGTGGACAACACTGATGATGGATTGGAAGAGCATGGGGAATTTTTTTTGTTATGTAAGGAAGAAGGAATGTGCTAGCAACTGTGAGGAAGTTTGGATCCTTGAAGATGATAGATTAACCATTTGATGAGAAATTTTCCTAAATATTGTAAAGATCTAAGAAGGTCGAAGTTCAATATGATATGATGTTGTCAAGAGCTAATAAGCCCTACAGGAAACTAATAAGATCTCCATGGAAGAACTAGTGGTTGATGAATGAGACAAGTTGAATCTTGTGGTTATGTCTCCTTGGTTGAGAGGGAGTAAGGATCTCCTCCCTCGGTTGAGAGGGAGTAAGGATCTCCTCCCTCGGTTGAGAGGGAGTAAGGATCTCCTCACTAGGCTAGGACTAACAGTCGTAAGTTTAGAGAAGAAACTAGTAGCGATAATGGAGGATTGGATAAGCATTTGGGACCAATACTACTTGAGGATCAGTAATCCAAGATAGGATTAGTCTCAAGGATTGATACTCTTTGAGGATAGGGCAAGGTATCCAAGATAAGAGTAGTCGTGAGGAGGATTGATATTCTTTGAAAATTGGGAATCCAAGATAATAATGGTCCGATAAGAACATACCAATTGAACATCCAGAGGGGGTAAGTGCCTTGAGAGGTGGTAGTGGTGGTGTCCAAATGTATGCATCCCAACATTGTGTTCTAATCTAGTGGAGAGTTAGAGCTTGTTAGTCAAGGCCTTTCTATTTTGTAATTGACCATGCTAGTTATGATGATGATGCTTAATGATGCTTATCAATCTAACTCTTCTTACAAGAATATTTAAATTTTAGAGTATCCATGGTACCTTGCTGTAATTATGAATACCTCCCTAGTTAAAAGGGAGTGTTGAAATTATAACTAGTCCATTCTTCATAATTATCTTTGTACTTATTTCAAAATATATTCCTTGTAAAAGAAAAGAGAAAGAAAGAATATTATTTTGATTATTATTTTCCTATTCAAATCATGTTCTTCATGCTCTTAGGGTAATTTGATTCAAGAAGAAAATGTAATTGAATCAAATTTCATTTGGACGCTTTGTAAGAAAAAATGTTTTTTGTTTGTTTGTTTGTTTGTGTCAAAAGAGTAAAATTGTCCCCACAAGACCAAGTCGTCCTCCCCAAACGATGTGACCTTTCACATGTGAAACAAGTATATATTGGCATTTATCTTACATTATTTAGCAATCAATTTTGGTGATCGTCTGAGGAAATATATTTCGAGTTCTAAGATAATATAGTCTAGGTTCTCAAGTAAAGAATTCCAAGTTCTAATGCATACGTGTCCAAGTTCTGTGGCACATGGTTTGAGGCACATAGGTCTGAATTCTGAAGCATGGATATCTGAAGTTTTGAGGCACATAGGCCCAATTCTAAGGCTTGTATATTTGAAATTTTGGCACTTTGTTGATGAAAATACACTATGGTATTATTTGTGTATTAGCCTGAAATAATGGACCAATTTCAAGCTTCTATTGAAGGTATATATTTGGCTCTATATGGACAATTTGAGAATGCTCCAGTGGATAGTATCATAGCATCTAGTGGGTTAAATGGAGAGATGACTTGGGACATTTTGGAGGATTGTCTTGGTATTGGTTCTTGGATATCTCACTCTGATATGATTCTATAAGAATAGGATTTTTTTGGGTTTTCCCCATTGTGGGGTTTTGTTCCTGGCTTGGAGATCCTAATTTCTTGTGTTCTTTTGTTTCTTTGTGATCTTCATGTACATTTTTGGTAATTACGTGATGAACAAGAACATAGCATAATAATAAAAATACAACAACACTTACAAGTAATTATCATGAAAGATAAATCAACCCTAGTTTGGTAGCCTATTGGTTTCTCAACACAATGTTCTTTGCTCATTAGAGCCATTGATTTGTATATATTCGTGGACATTCCACTAGAAAATTTGTCACAATATATCTATTAAAATAACTAGAATTTATATTATGAAGGGTTAATTCATTTTATATCCCATATTTGTTATTATCATTTTTTTGTTTATGCATGCAATAGATAAAATGTGGAAAATCAAGAAAAATAAAATAAAATCACATAGGTCCAATGACAATGAATGCCAAGATATGTGTTGTAACTTTAAAATTTTAGAATGCATTAATCAGAGTTCATGATATTTGTCCATACATGCCAAAAAATCAACTTTTTTTCAAACTTTCCACCCTTTCAAGCCATCATTAACCATCATGCAAGTTCTAAGATGCAACATAGGTTTATTATGGATCAAAGGCTAAAAATCTATATTAGGGGCCTCGATGCATTCAAAGGTTAACGAGAGTGGGCAGGGTTCAAAATAGTACCTGAGCAGTATACCGTTAGGACACACATCACACAAAGAGTTATGTTGGCACCCCCACCACCCCTTAATACCATATAGTGATGTAAGTAGTGGGACTACCACAGGAAAATGGAGTGTCCCAACAAACAACTACTAAGATGAATTGGTAGATAGGTAAAGTAGCAAAGGGCCCAGTTGGCATCTAGGTGATAGAGGATTATTGGTCAACTTGGGCTACGCATGAGAATGACATTAGCAACAATCAATAAGCGAGAGTTAATTTCTAATTTTGGTAATAAATTGGATTTTTCCAATTAGATATTTTCATGTGTCTAAAAGTGATTGGGATAATTATAAACGAGAAAAGGACCTTTCTTTGTGTCATTGTGTGCAAGTGAATTGAGTGATTTGTCTCCAAATCCATTTGACAATTACATATCCTAAGTAAAAAACTAATGGATAAAGTTCAAGTTCCGTCTTCCTTTTCTTTCAAGAAAGGATGAAGATCAAAGTGACTAAACTCCAATTCTTAGACTCTTTCTAACTTATAAATTGTTATGATCTCCCACTAATAGACCAAGATGCAAATACCCATGAATTTGACTTGTACAAGCTTAGGGAGTGGGCCTTTTATTGGTTCCAATACTAGTAGAACATCTCCTTGGTTTGGGAATCCTATTTATCCTAGTTCATTATTCCCTAAACCATCCTTACTATGAACTCATCTCTTGGTGTGTTGAGCATTATCTACCTAGTAGTAAATCCATTGTATCTAAGAATGGAGTTGTCTTGTTCACTATTCACCACTCGTTTATTCAAGAAATTTTGAATATTGTAATGCCTAATCAAATGCAACCGTTGAATGAGGATTTCTTAAGCCAACTTATAATGAGTAAATTTGTAAGGAAAAGGAAATTGTCCTTGAATCTTTCTTACCCTTAAATGCCCCTCCATACCCTTCAAATGTATTTCATGAAATGTCTAGACATATCATATCCATGGCCTATTATTTGCTTGAATATTATGATGACTAGTTAGTTAATGATACCATAGTAGGCTTTTAGTTTCTCTTTCACCCACCAAAAGTCGTTTGTTAGATTTCATTTCAAAAAATATTTGGCAGATGTCATTAATGTCCAATTAACCCAATATGGTATTACTAGTTTCTCATTGTGTATCTCTTACTTTCTTTCAAGTTGACAAGTTTTCAAACCTACATCTATAAAATCAGGATCAAAATGGAAATTTCATATGTACCATTCATTGGACTCCAGTTGTTATAAAGCATCAAAAAAATTTGAGTTTTTCTAATTTTGTCATTTATTTTTTATCAATTTCATATTATATATTGTTTGATGAGTTCTCCCCCAAATTATTTCTAGAAATTAAGAGTATTTTGTAGCTCATCCAAGATATTAGAGTGGGACATTGGTACTTCTTTAAATATTTTACAAAAATATGGATATATGGTCATGAGTTTCCTCCTTAAATTCCTTTTTTTGCAAATAGAAATATATGGGAACAATATCAATTGAGATTATTGAAATTAGTCAAGATGTTGTTTAGAAATCAAAACCTCTTATTTCGGACACTCTTCAACCACAATAGAAAGATCTACAAGGAGGATTAGCAGGGACACAACATACCTTCTCAATCTCATAGATAGAGGATGAAGAGAAACAACTACAAAAGAAAGCTAGAATTGAAGAAGAAGAAGTCATAGTGTCAACTCAAAGTAAAAAAGAGACTAGATCAAGCAATCCTGCAATCAATGTGGAACTTTTTCCAATAGCCTATGTATTCTAAGATACTTCATCTCTAGGCATGCCAACTGGGAAATAGGATAACATTTATTCACAATTCACGGAGATTAAGAAAAAAAATTTAAAATGAAGTAGGATGATTATTAGAGTTCTGGAAAGAAGGCTTTGGATCATCTTAGACTATGTTATTGTCTACTATTGATTATGAAAAAGGGTAGCTAAATATGGTTATTTTTTAACCTAAAGATCAACCAATTTAAGTTGTAGAAGATTATAGGGCAACCATGTTCACCATAGACTTGAAGAAGATACATTTAGTAGATCATATGGACTTGGATAAGAAAAATGGAGAGATGATTTTCAAAAGTCTAACAAATACTGTTGTAAATTCCTTAAAATTAGGAAATGTGTTGATTAGAGCCACAAATCAATTGAAATAGGAAAATATTTCTACTAGGACCAAATAGATAAAAACTGATCATTTGGAGCGATGCATTGTAAGATAGGGGGAAGATCCAAAAGATTCATCTTCCATACAAGCCCTAATCAAGTCTCAGGATATATACATTCAGGTGTTAAGAATAAAATTAAAAATGTAAAATATAGAACAAGTCTAAACCCCTGAGTTGGAAGCTACATAGAAAAAGAAGGAGCAATTATTGTCTCTGATAACTGAGAAGAAAAAACAGATTGATAATTATGTGCAACAAATTGAAATCTTGACAAAGGAAATTTTTGAGCATGTTTACCCACCATCTTCCTCAACACCATCAACACCAATTGATCCATTTAAGAAGTTGTTTTAAACAAAGTTAGCTTTAAGCATATAAGATATTAAGATTGAAAATCTTAAGAAAATACTCATAGTGAATAATACAGAGATTAATAATCTTAGAGAGAAGGTAGTTGATAGAAATGAAATGATTCATACGGATCAGGATATAAAAGAAAGATTGTTAATGGATCTGGATAGATTGAAGGATCAATTAGTGGGAACACAAGATTTAATTGAAGTGAGGAAATTCCTTTGGGAAAAAATAGATACAAATATTTAAGAAATGTGGGGATCAATAAAGATTATTGGATATGAAACAAATTTAGTATATAGCACACAATAGGCCATTGAAAAAATTCAAGCATAATAAGGAGACAAGCCTCAAGTTTACTTCAAAATAGTGAAATTCCCCAACTTTGGGAATCAAGAGATATTAAGAGTGTTAGGTGTTGAAGAAAGAACTTATGTTATAATGGAGGTGAATACATTTTTAATTAAAAGAAATTTCTTCCAACAAGTTCAGGATAAGTGTAAGTTAGTGAAAAAGGAGGTGGAAACATTTGATACAAGATTCAATATTATGAAAGAAATGGGTATGCCTTCTTGTTGGGATGAAGATAAAATATCACCAACTTGAGCATTCATGGCTTTGAATTTTCCATATCCTCTTGTGATATATTGCACTTCTCCTAATTTTAATATATCATTGGAACAATCACTGACTTTGATATTTTCTACTTCCTTTGAATCTTTGAGAACATATTCCTTCTAAGCTAACTTATTTGTTCTCATTTCATATGTGGTATCCATATTTAGATTCTTCTTATCTTTTTTTTCTTCAATGTCACCTCCTTCATAGGAGTTTTTCAACAAATTCCATAGTTCTTTTTTTGTTTGACAATGAATCACCCTATTGAACTTTGATTTTGATAGGTCACTCAAGATGGAACTCGTGAGTTTTTCATTATGCTTATTTCCTTTCATTCCATATATTACATATTTCCAAGCTCCAACACCAAAATACATTGGATATCCCCTCATATGTTTCTTCCATAAGGCATTGTTTGATCTATTAAACAAATGAGCTTTAATCAAACCATTCATGAATAGCCATGGTCCTTGTCAGATCTCACTTTTATTGGTTAGACAACTTCTGAAGGAACCTTCTATGATAGTATTTGTTGGATTCAAAATTATACTAAGGGGAGGGGGTTGAATATGTATAATGAGTTACGTATTTAAAGCCATTAAAACATCATAAAACATCAATATCATAAACTTATCAAGTAGCACAAGTTATGCAGAGAAACCATTATGGGAGAAAATCACAAAACATGTTTATATGAAATATCTTATAGGTAGAAACCAACCATTACATCAATTTGTAGGAACCATCCTTGTTGGGCATGGAATCTCCCCATAGCAGGTTTTGGGGCTCAAAGCCCAAGTTTTGGTCAAAGGTTTTGTAAGACTCCGCAAATTGCAGGCACAGAGCGTGAAGTATAGGATGAGTCATAGGGTTGTCCACCCTAAAATATTGTAATGTAATGTAAAGTCATGTCAGCCTACCCATGGTTCGTGGACCAGGGGATTATATAAATAAAGCGAGGCTATAAGTGTAAAGATAGTGATTTAGAAAGAAGAATAGGAATGGTTCAAGCATAGAAGAAGAGTCTAAGTGTATTGGGTCATAGTGGTAGGAAGAGGCTTTGTAGCTGAGTGTGCAGAGGCATCTCCCATGGGGGCGATCATTGAGAAGCTTCATGTATTAAAATCGGTGGTGAAAAGATGGGAGAGGAAGAAGAAAAAAATAATGCACAAAGAACTCCGGGATATTTCTAAGGAATTGGACATTATGGCTTCACAATTGCAAAGGAGGAACCCATCTCAAGACCTGTTGTCTTCCATAAGGCAGCTGGAAGATAAAAAACAGAAATTGCTTCACATATAATAGGTCATGTGCCTAAAAGGCAGGGCACTATGGATTTTGGAAGGGGATCGAAATACAAATTTTTTTCACCGTTATGCAAGCCACAGAAGGAATATCAATTGTATATGGCAAATTAGGGACTTTGGCATAAACCTGATTCAGACTCTCGTATATTCAGTAGGAGGAAATCACCTTCTCTAAAAGGGCATATAAGCATAGGGAGGTGAAATGCATAGAGGATGAGATCTAGGGGGTAGATTTATACCCTACTATGTTTGAAGAGGACTCAAATGAAGAATTATATAAGAGAGTCACTAGGGACGAAATACAGGATGTGCCCAAATATTTTAAAAGGGATAAATTTCCGGGCCCAGATGGGTGGATTGTGGAGTTATTTATACATTTCTTTGATGTCATGGATAGAGATTTGCTGGAGATGGTTGAGGAAACTCGACTGAATGGTTACATTTATCCCAATATCAATTCCACCTATATTTATCTCATCCCAAAGTGGCGTTTCACTAGGACTTTTCTTGACTTTAGGCCCATATCATTGTGTAATCTGATATACAAGTTAATTTCTTGAATTGTTGCTCTCAGGATTAAGCATATATTGTCAAAGTATATATCTCCCGAGCAATTTTGTTTTCTGTAGGATAGGCAGATACATGATGCAGTCACTACGGCACAGGAAGTGCCTACACTCCATTCATTCCAAAATACTAAAAGTAGCAGTCGTGAAGGTTGACTTGCATAAGGCTTATGACTATCTCGACTGGGGTTATCTGCAGATGGTTTTGCATAAAATTGGCCTCCAACCCAAGAACACAGAATGGATTATGGCATATGTTTCGAATATAAGATTCGTTGTTATAAGGAATGGATTTCCCACACATTTTTTTGGGGTTGCTTGGGGTTTAAGACAAGAATGTTCACTATCACCACTTTTATTTGTCCTGACCATGGATTCTCTCAGTCTACGCATTAAACAAACTGTTGGGTATGGAGAATTTCAGGCCCTTAACCTGGGTAGGGGCATCAAGATCTCAGAAAACTTTTTCGTTGATGATGTTCTCATCATGGGCATGATTACAAGGTTTTCATGGCTCGCACTTTTCCATATATTTAACAAGTTTGGGAATGCTACAAATCTTCTAATGAATCAACATAAATCTATATTTATATATGGACAGGGTGATGTGGAGGACATTGAATACATTAAAACCATTTTCGGAGTGGAATCTAAGCAGATTGAGGAGGGATTGAAATATTTTGGTTTTCATATCAAACCCAACAACTATAGAGTTAATGATTGGATGTGGCTGGTGGATCGTTTCTACGACAAGATCACAGGGTGGGAGGATAGATATCTATCTCTTGGTGGCTGTATCACACTCACACAGTCTATGATCACCCAGATGATGGTTTACTGGGCTCACTTATATTGTTTGCTTGCCACCATCATTAAGAAATTAAACAAGATAATGGCAAACTTCATATGGTCTTGATCGGGGGCTAGGAAAAAATTCCACTTAACCAGACTAGACACTATCACAATTCCTAAGTGCATGGGAGGATGGGGCATACTGGATTTGCAGAGGTTCAGATGGGCTCTACTGAACAAAACACTATGGCGTGGCATTTTCACCAATGGAATTTGGGTGGACATTATTAGATCAAAATATATCTTGGGGAACAAGTTTACATACTGGATGCGCAAGGGTCTCGTAGGATTTCAGACGGGATCTGTCGTTTGGCTCAGCTTGAACAAAATAAAACATTGGTTCCTGCGGAGGACTTGTTGGTCTTTTGGACTGGGCAATGAGATTTTCATTGGTAGGGACCACATACTACAAGTGAGGCCAGAGTATCATATTTCAAATAGGCTCATCCAATGTATAAACAACTTGGGACCCTTTTTTTGGGTAAAGGCCATAAAAACATGGAATGGTAGTATCCCAATCTAGAAGGAAGTGGGGGAGATGGGCCTTAGGGGAACAAAATATTTGGAACAGGATCAAATCAGAAGAGACATGCAACTATCCGGAATATGCAAGGGGGAGGATGAAGACCATATGGGATGGAATGGGGATAGGAAACATGGGGCTATATCAGTGTCTGACACCTAGAAATTCATTTGCAACTGTTATAACAACACTAATGGGGTATGCTAGTTTATCAAATTCTAGAAAATTACAATCCCAATCAAAATCATACTTTTTCTCTGTCTTGTTTGGAAAAAAAAACAAATTAACTTGGGACAATTTATAGAAGAGGAATTGCCAGGGACCTAGTATATGTGTCTATTGTAGGGAGGAGGTGGAAAGTAATCTACGTTTATTTTTAAAATGGCTGATCACATATCATATTTGGTTGGAGCTCTCTAGTAGGCTTAAATTCCCCTTTAGCTCAGTTCGACTCTAGCACGACATTTTTGTCTTGTTGGAGCCAGAAACCATCCCATTGGTGATCTACTCCCCTTGCTACTATATGGGAAATCTGACGTTGTAGAAACCATATTATTTTCAAAGTGACGAAGATGGACTTGGAACCGGTTGTTAACCAAATTCTGGGATGGACAATTTCGATACTGTCTACACCCCTCTGGCCAAATTGGTCCCCTCTTCCTGATGTTGGTCCCAAGGTTAATTATCCAACCTATTTATTTGATGGTGCCACACAAGGAGGCCTATGTGGATGTGGTTTTTGGATTGTTTTATCTTTGGAACAACAATTCTGGGTATACTGGGTGGTAGACAATGGGACAAATATGAAGGTGGAGGCCATGGCTCTGTGGGGCATTCTTTGGTTTTCTTCTTTCCTGAGCATTCCCTCCATTCACATATATGGGGATTCACAATCTATCATCAACCACGTTCGAGGCATCATGTGCATTCCTCATCCACATCTACAAGGCTGGCTCAGGCAAATGAAGCTCTTGTGGCGGTCCTTCAGGCACATTTCCATACAACACATTGGTAGGGAGTACAACTGCAACGCCGACAAGATGTCCAAACTTGGAATTCATGCTCAGCAAGATGGGATGCTATTGAGATACTGATGGGGGGCACTACACTAGACGCAAGATTTCTCCATTTTCCTTGATATGGTTTATTTGGCTGACTGTCATATTAGTTTTACTATTTCCATTTTCATGTCCAATTTGGTAGTGCTTTTTTTGTGGACTAATTTTTTTTTTTTTGTCATATTGTGGAATTAAATATTGATGTTTTCACATATTAGATCTATATCATATTACTTTATTTCTCCATACTAAGATAAATTGTGGTTTGATTTACATGACAAAAATGTAGTGAATGGAAACACATTAAATCTTATAAAATATGTATTGATTTTTGTTTCTATAATATAGATTTTAGTGTTTTTCTTACTGAAAAAATAAAACATATAATATATAATAAAAATAATTTTAACAGTTACTTTTAAAATATTAATAAACAAATTTTTATTAACTTTTAAAATACATCCTTTTCATTATCATTTTCATGATTATAAATCATTTAAAATAAATATTAATGGCTTTGTTTGAGAAAGCTAGTCACCCTTATATTCTTTGTTAAATATAAACAATTAATTAACTAATTAATAAATGTTATGCTTCCACGTTAATATATTTGAACATTCTTGCGTATTAATTTTTAATTTTTAAATATAATATATATATATATATATTTGAGAGAAATATTAGTAAAATTGTAAGTTGTCACATAGTGTATTTATATAGTATAAATAAAAAATTAAATTAAAATAATTTTATTTCAAATTTTTAAATAAAAAGTTAGATTGTAATTACCTTTAGTGCATATTTTAGAATTGAAAGAGAACTTACTGTTCTACGTCATTTCCTCGTATATTCATTCAACGGCTAGGGTTTCTCTTAGCGTACCCACGGATTTCCACGTTTTGTATTCTACGAATGAACGACCAGAAACAATGTCAACTTTAATCCAAAAATACAACTTGGGTATGATTAAAGGAATGTCCTTTGGCCTAGTGCATTAATATAAAATGGTGGCTAATAGTGGAAATTACATTTCCCATCTTGATTATATAATATATATATATATATATATATATATATATTTTTTTATAATTTCAGATTTTGTTTTTGTGATTCTACTTCGATTTTATGGAGAAATCACATAGAAAATATATAAGCTGAAGTGTTTGGAATCTAAATTGTTATTAATATTAATATATATATGTAGAATTTATAATTTAAAAATTAGAAGTTTTGGTATATTAAATTGGATATTAAAAATTAAAAATTAAATGAAAATAAGAGTTTACATTGAAATTTTGAGTAAGATTTTGATAGATTGTTAAAGTTTTAATTTAGTTATTGTGATTTTCTTTTTCTTTTTCCTTGGAATATGAAAGTTCTTAAAAATATTTTGATTATGAAATGAATTATGATATATTTTGATTATGAAATGAATTATGATTTTTTTTAATATGTGTTACTTAGAATCAATGAAATTAACCATGATATTGTAACAAAAAGTATATTTACATGTTAAGAATTTTTATGAGAATATAAAAATGAATCTATTATGAAGAATTTTGCTATGTATATATAATTAAATGACATTATTTTTATAATTAATAATAAAAATAATTTAAGATTAATTTATAATTTGTTATTTTTTGTGATTTCTTTCTTTTTATAATGTAGTATATCAAACTAATAATTATATATTTACCAATAATTTAATTTATATATTATATTAGTTCTATATATATTAGTAGATAATTACCAACGGAGAATTTGAAACCTATGGCAAAGAATACCTTAATTTTTATTTTTTAAAATTAATATTATTTTAAAAAATATATTATTTTATTATAAACAACAATATATTATTTTAAACCATATAACTTTTATGATAATAATCTAAATTAGTAAACAGCCGTGAATAATGATAAGTCTTTAATATATTCACAAAACTAAATTATAGTATTTTCAATGTTTTAAAAATGTATAAATTTGAAATTAATATTAATTTAAAAAGGGAAAAGTCAGAAACATCTTCCAAAAATGGAAGCAACGAATTATTTCAAATGAAAGGTGACGATGTTTAAGAGATTATCAATAAATAAAAATGAAATTAATACTGAAACTTTTCATCCTTCAATAAAAATAATAACACATTTACCCCGTTTTATTTTTGAAATATGTTCCATGATGTTTCGAACAAGTTGGACGAGTATAATCCTAGTTATCGGTAGGCTTCGAAGCAACGCACACTGTTGTTATCAATTGGACCGTTGGAATTGGATGATGGATGAGATGGGATTGAACCGTTGATGACCATCCAACTGTGCACAAACTTGACGGTTGAGTAGGCATTGTTTTTTATTTTTAAATTCTCTCGGCTGCCTACCATGCGGGCTGTGCGCTGCTTTTATAGAGAGTCGTTTATATAGGCGGACGAATTGCTTGGTTGTTTGGTTAAAAGTAATTGGAATTTAGGTTAAAAAGATTTAAATTTTTTTGTATAGGTAGTATTTGAATCATGTTTTTGATGGCCGAAATAAATTTAACACCATCAAATTTTTTTAGGATACTTAAGAATATAAAGTTTGACAATTTTTACTTAGATTTACCAAAATCCCTACTGGATTTGTTTCAAAATATGACCAGAGTTTCCATAGCTTTCAGGCAAAAAAACATAATCTTAGACTAAGGCTTTTTATAAATATGTTTGAAGAGCTTTGTGTTTTTTAGTTTTATTCTCCAATTGAATGTGTTATGTATTATGGGGTTATATTTTGGTTACCGGGTTCTATTTTTGTTTTGTTTTGTATAGACTCTAAACATTTCACAGCAGTTGGGTAACATCATATCTAGGCATATCTTCATCTTCGTTTCTTCTATTATTATTATTATTATCATATCTACGCATATTTTCATCTTCCTGTCTTCCATTATCATTATTATCATTATCATTCTCCTTTTGGCTTCTATGATCAAGATAGTAAGCTTAATCAATAATATTTTGAGAAAGTGTTTTGTGGTTGGTTCTATTTTTCTGAAATGTGTGAAGTTACATATAAACCTTAAACCTAGTATACCCTACACCTTTCCTTACAAATGTACAAGATAAAGAGAGTACTAACATAATCCAAAATTGTGCTAACCTACTACTTTTGATTTCTTATAATTTCTTATTATTAATTATTTCAAGTTTTTGTAATTTTTTATTATTTTAATTATGTTTTGAGAAACGGGAAACTAAATGAGAAACGAGAACTTGTTTCACGTATAAGAAATTAGGAGAGAGAAAAATATAATATTAAAGGTTAATAATATAAATAAAGCAATAATTATAAAAATCTAATGTTTTTGTTTACGAAATTGTAAAGAAACATTCATAAATAGTCATTTAGTTTTAAAAAAGAAGCCGTAGATCCAAAAATTTAGCCATCATTAATTCTAAGAAAATAACAAACATTAATAAGAATAAGGAATTTGAAATATAAATAATTAAATGTATACTTTTGAATATATATCTGTCTCTAAAGCTATTTCTAATAATTCATAATAAAATGTAAGTAAACCTAATAATCTAGATTTTCAAGTTCATTTTCTAGAATGCTTGTTGAGCTTGAGCTAATTCCAAAAGCATTATTTTGGTTAGTAGACTTCATGGTATCATCAAGCATGTCTTCAATGTTGTCTTGTAGCACTTCAAGTAGAAGCTGAGCATCTCTATCATCTTGTGAACAACCATAATCCCACATTCTTTTGGGTTCAGTTTTGTATTCTAGTCATTGTTGAGATAACAAGCATAGATTTGAGTGTACAAACACCAAGTCTTGTGCCATTTTTGTGGCTAGGAGATCCCTCTTCGTTGAATGGATGAAAACATATTCACTCTAGTTTCTTTCACATGCAGAGGAACTAGTCACCTATAATATAAACTTAACATTACGTATACATAGTCATTTGAACCTTAAAAGAAAAATAATCCAAAATTAACATTAGACTTAGTGGTTTAAACAATAAATCAATACATTAAACATATTTGTTATTGAGAATACCTGTGAAAGCAAACATATAGCCAATCGATGAAGCAAGGGGGTCCTTGTACCATATTGCATCCAAATGTTTATGGGTCCAAGTTGTTCTTTGTTGTATGCACAATCATCATTTGCAAAGTGGTCTTCTGATCTCAAGTACTTTCCTAACTCAAGTTGTAAAGTAATGCAATCCTCATGATCATAACACCTACTTATAAAAGTGTTCCAATTCTGCATCACTTCTACATCTAAAGATGGTTTCTTATGAAACCATTTAGGATTGAGTAAGAATGCAATTGGATGAAGAGGGTTATGAAGTATTTTCCACCTTGTCAGATGAAGTTCCCACACTTCATTTCTGGTGTCTTTGTCGATCCTAGAATTTTCATCTTCCATTATGTCACGAAGCTTCTCTCTCATTTGATCCATACACTCAAACACATACCCTAAGAATAATTGATCACTATCAAATATGCGAAGGGTGGAAACAATGGGTGTAATAAGGGTGACAAGGTCCTCCACTTTCCTCCAAAAACCCTATGAAGAAAGACCAATAATCATGTCCTTAACTTTTGGGCTATCCCGAGTATGAGAACCCTTCCACCTTTCTCAATCCATTGATACCACCATCTCTCTCAAAGATTGATGCATTTTAATAAAGCATTGAAGTATAATGAATGCAAATGCAAATATAGTCTCGAAACATCGAAGAAGATGAAGTTTTTCATATTTCTTATAAATTGCTATGGCTGTTGCATGATTAACAATAAAGTGTTCTAGCATCTTTGCTTCAATTATAGTTTTATCAACCCATGCAATGTTATTAATATCTTTCAGGAGAAAATTCAACCATCACACGAAATAAAGAGTCCAAAAAATTGTTTGATATTCATCCTCAATCAACCCACCAACAAGGACATTGTTTAGGGCACTATCTATAATAATTTGGACAACATTTTCTCTTCCAACCTCCTTTATTGACTCTTTGAGGAGACCCATTAGTTATGGACCAATTTTTTTCTTTCCTGTGGTATCATGGGATTTGAAGAACATAACTCCTTTTGGGCTAGAAACCAAAATATTGATAAAGGGATGATTGTTGATATTTGTCCAACCATCTGAGACAATGGAGACCCTAGATTCCTTCCAAATATCTTTAATGTCATGAAGTCTAGCTTTAACCAAAGCCCTCTCTTCAAATAACACAGTTGTCCTAATTTTTTCATAACTAGGAGGCTTATAACCTTTAGGATCATTTTTAACTAGATTCATTACCATTGCCTTCCAATAAGGAGACCTACAAACATTTAAAGCTATTTCATTTGCGAAAAAAATTATCCAATGGATGCATCAAGATCTCCCCTCCCTTTTACATCCCATAAGTTTTCAAGGTGGGAAGTAGAAACTTGATGTTGAGAACAAGAGTGTGGACCACCAATTGTCAATCCACTAAGATCAT
The DNA here is from genome assembly GCA_000404065.3 of Pinus taeda. Taxonomy (NCBI): domain Eukaryota; kingdom Viridiplantae; phylum Streptophyta; class Pinopsida; order Pinales; family Pinaceae; genus Pinus; species Pinus taeda. The sequence continues at coordinate 98,416 of APFE030317732.1, read as the reverse complement.
TATTGGTTTGAATTAAACCTTCAACAATATGTCTCAATTTTTCAAGTTCATTAAATCGCTTAAGTAGAGAAGCTTTTTCTATTTTAGGTACACTCTGACATAAAGTTGTTTGCTATTTTTCCCCATTCCAAGTAAATGCCATCGAACTCTTCGTATATCCCCCAATTTTTTTGTTTTTGTTTTTTTTTCAATAAGGGCATAAATAAACCTTTGAACCAATTGTTACACTTGTTCCTCCATTATAAGATTGAGTGCATTTCACAACTGCCCATAACCTTGTTTCAAAGGATCTTTTTGCTTCTTGATATTCTTTGCTTTGGATTTTTTATGCCACTATGGAAGATTTCTGTCGGGAAAGGGGTGGTCTACTTGGTGATGCTAATGAACTTTGTTCTATTTCAATGGGAAATGAGTGGAATAAAAAATAGATAATTCTCAGCCACAACAAATTTTAATTTGAACAATTTATATTTGAAAATTAGTTACAAAAACAAAAATAAAAATAAATTGATACTTAATTAGAAAAGTATAATTAACTAAAAAATTTGAAGAGATAAATTTATTCACATGCATAGTTTGATATACTACATGATGGATGATTTCTAACAAATTTTTATGACACTTGAGCACTACAAACATCACATCCCCTATTGTTGCTGACAATTTTTTACTCCCTTTTTAACAATTGGGAAACAAGGCTAAAAGGGTTGTTAAATCTAGTTTTGTTAAGGATGTAAAAATTAAATACAGTTTGCTTTCTTTTCTAAAATTTGAATCTCCATTAGCATTAGCATAATACATTGTACAATAGGTACACTGGGAACTTATAGAGAGCTCCATTATACAATGTAACATTGTTACGATCATATGAATTAATAAAACTATTTTCTCCCCTTCATAGTTGCCTCATTTTCTATTTGTATGATTCAATGTTTAACTGAGTATAAAAGATTAGACAATTATTCGTTGGGCATTGAGAAAGAGGTCTTACACAAATATTCTTTGCTGGAGGTTTCGAATATAGGAGAAATGCATTTTGACTTTATAATGTTTCAATAGATAAAGGTTTTGACTTTATGACATCTTTTAAGAATAAAGTCAGATACAAGATTATGAAGTAAGAATAAATTTGATCATATCCCAAGTCTACTTTGTCTATTTTAGAATTGCAAATATAGCATTTAAACAAAAATTCCATGTGTCAAGCCTATAACACAACACACCTGCTCAACCTTCATATTGTATGCAACAGGATTTGAAAAGAATTTGAGGGTGAGATATTTGGTTATTTCCATTTTTCCCTCTATCTACAGATATCAACCCAATTTGTTTGTCTATGCACACTAGAAGTGCAAATATAGTATTCAAACAAAAATTCCATATTCCAAGACTAACATTACACACCTGCTCAACTCTTATTTTATGAAGTAGCATTTGAGAAGAACTCTAGATGGAGATATTTAGGTATTTCCCTTATTCGCGTTGTCCATTGTTCTCTGCCCAATTTATTTATGTCCATGCAACCCTATTACAAGGCTTAGTCACCTAGACCCTCCTCTGTGAATATATTGTTATTCATTGAGGTTGGGGTTCATTCCTAGCAACCATCTTCTATGGTCTCTCATGTGTGGTGAATTAGTTTGTAATCAATTACTTTTTCGAGAGACCCGATATGAACTAATTTCATTATTTCTCTATAAATGCCCAATATTTTTGTCATAATAAACAAAATCAATAGATAATACTTGTTGCAGAAAATCATCAAAAAAAACATAAACAAGAAACATAGAACAAGTTATATCAACACAGAAAGTATCCATGGTAAGATTTCTAAATCAGACAGAGCTTATTGAGCTATACAAAAAATTCCACCCAACCAAAATTATAATTCATGTAAACTTTTGCTATACTTTTTATTCACAGACTAGTAGAAAGCAAAGAGTTACAAAATTATATCATTAAGGATTTAGGGGATGCCTTCCATCTTAAAGATTTAGTTTCTTTCAAAATAAATAAATGAATGATGATCATTTCTCGACACCACAAAAAAATTTCTTAAATCATTATATTTGGCCTAATGAAAGAAGAGCATGACCTACAAGGAAACTAGCAGTTGTTCAAATTTACAAACATCAATGCCCTTGTAATCCTTCGATTCAAGAAAATATTTGAACTCAGCCCTAGATGCAGAGAAACTGAATAGTTTTTTTGTCCATCTAAACTACTACAATGGATGTCAAGCCACTCACGTCTCCCCATGATACATATAAGAAATATAGAGCTTGTGGATCCATATCTGGTAATTTTTCAGCCAAGATGGCAAATCTCTAATTAGGTGACATGTAAAAACAAAAATGCTTCACTACTTATGTTCAATTTTGAGAAAATAGTTTGATCTCCAAATCCAAATCTGAAAGACTAACTTACCTTGTTGTTTAATTATTTCCCCTAATTTCCCCATTATTCCAACCGACCACAATGGCATTCTCCTACATCATTTTGAACCCAACTCATGTTTTTTCATACAAAATTTTCCAGAAAATCCCTTCCTTTTCTCTAAAATCATATTCTATTGTATATACCCATGGAACTTGGAAACTGCATGGTTTATGCTTTATTATTGCCTACCTATAACTTATAGGGGATGTCGGTGTACATATTTAGTCATATTAAATGTTGAGTTGGTATATTTACGATTTTACCAACCAACTTCTTAAATGATAAACTCCTCCCGATTTGCTCTGAATAGAGGGCTTCACTTTGTATTTCAGAAACAAAAAAATTGATAGTGTAGTGACTCTTGTTTCTTCTCCTTTGTTCTGAATATCTATTTTATTCTCTAAGTTCTATTGTCTATGTGGAGGTTAATTAAATGTTATCATAGTGCTTGTAATTTGGTTTTACACAAATTACAGAACACATCCATATATCCATTATATCCACAACAATGCATAGAACCATATGCACAGCTTCAGTGTTCTTTCAACCATGTTAAAAAAATCAATCTTTGTCCAAAGCTCAATCAATTTACACCATGGAATAGTAGGCTTGAAAGCCCCATGTGCACTATTAATGCCAACCAATTATAATGTTCTCCATAAAAGAGCCTTCTACACAATAGGACCACAATCTTAATCAATTTCCAGTTTACTTATACAATTCATCGTCCAACGAAAACAATTGTTTCTAGTTGAGCTCAATCAAGCACTAGTCTGAAGGTAGGAAATTACTCGAACCCATTCAAATTCTCAATTTTCTTGGTGATTGAAGTTCAAAAAAAATTCTTAAGCATCACCAGAGACAACTTACATTGACCATGCAATATCAAAATTATTCACTAATACAATATCATAAGAGTTATCATGGTAGTCTCATAAAATAATCAACCATTCAATTACTTGATACTCTACCCATCATGTGATTATATTTTTCAAGTTTGCGTCCATACATAGGTAGGCTTCTAAACACCCTTCTTATTTTTTTTACTTTATTATTTTCAATGATTCTTTTCTACACAAGTAAAGTTATGCTCTATTAATGTGGAAGCTAGCATGTAATACCCTATTTTTATGAATTGTAAAAGACAATTCCTTATTTCTTGTAATGTCTCCCTTTGTTTTCTAAGATAAGATAAAAAATAAAATAAAAATAAAAATAAAATTACTCAGATGAAATCAAATTCCATCAGATACTGAGATATATCAGTCACTTTGTGAAGCTTATATTTATCACTATCAAGTAATAAATTTTGAATTAAAGATGAATCTATTGTAAAAACTATCTAAAAAAAACCAGTCACATGTCTCACTGAAATATTGCATGAATTTGTTCTAGGGCATTGATAATTTTGAAGAGAGGACACCCTTTATAAATCTATGCCGCAAGAAGTAGTGGGAATTGCCATCTTCAATCTTTTATTTACAAGAATATTTAGGGAATTATATCACCAAACTATGGCGATTTCCATATACATATTTAAATAAATAATTATGCCAACCGAAAAAAAGGCCTCTGCAGGCCAAGAACTCTATCAATCCCTACCAATTTCTATGCAGGGATTTTCCATAGTAAGTACTTTCTATGTTGATACTTGATGGTAGAGAGCTAAAAGAAAATCCAAATAGAGTACTTACTTGATGGTAGAGAGATAAAAGAAAATCCAAATAGAGTACTTATTTGATGGTAGAGAGCTAAGGCTTGGAATAAAAGAATAAGAAAAAGCAAAGATTGAATTTCATACCTATTCTGTCAATGACACTGATGCTTACTCACTGGGGCGTGAAACTGCTTGGCTTAGGAGTCAGCTCTGTTGATCATCTATGCCTTGCCTAGATCTAATGAGTAATGAATTTTCTCTCCTCGAAAGCTTAAATCCTTGAAAAACCATGGATAGTTGCTTGACTAAAAAAGGCAACTGGTTTGCATGGGTGGTTGCTTAGTTAAAAAAGGAAAGGTAAACACATCTGGCACTAAACTTCTCTAAAAGTTACTATACTATATGTATATAGCAATATAACTTCTTGAAAAAAGAAACTGGAACTGAACTAGAGTTAACAAGAGTTTATAAACGAAAAATTGAACTGTACTTAATAGGAGTTTGGAAACGAAATCCAAAAAGGAAGAAGAAATAGGGTTTGTTTTGCAAGAAACTCATTTTTTGCCACTGAAAATGAGGACAAGCATACAAGATGATGTTTCCTGTGTTGTTTGGTTTCTACAATGGTTTCTTCAAGAAACGATGCCCATCATCCCGTGTCTGGTAACAAATGTTTTAACTTTTCTTATTCTACTCGTTCAGAATAATTCCTGAAACCATATTCGAAACTACCTATATATGCCAGTATCATTTGGGTTATTCTTAATGTTTCAGCCTGGAAGAAGATGGATAAACTGTAATCTTTAATTTTTTAAGGGTCAATGTTTACAATTAGTTATTAATGATAAATTTTTACAATCAATTTTACTGTTTTGCAAAAGTGACAATAATTTTGGTCTTGATCCAAAATAGGGAAGCTTATGTTTGTATGTTTGTTTCTTAATTGCTAACTTAAAGGGAAAAATAATCCAAGAGCACAGAGGATAGTAGAGTAGTAGTTGGATCTGCTACACCAATAAATGTGAGTCGTGGTTGGATTCGCTGCATCAATATATGGGTACTTCCACTTCTTTTTCTACGATATTATTTTCATTTTTGAGTTACACTTAATCAAGAAGTTAACGGTTTGTACCTATGAGTTGCCTTGTATCACTTGTTTTATTTTCTTCCTATATCTGTCTCGCTATCACTGCTCTTACTTTGTTTGCATATGGTTTCTTATTTTCTTTTATTACAGAAAGAGGGTCATTGTTTTCAGTTATTTTAGTCCGTAAATTAATTTATAATCTTTCATCTTTGTTGTAAGTCGTTACCTAATTATTAACATTTTTCACTTCCATACTTGATTTAAAATTTGAATGATAATTATGTTAATGGTACTGAATTCGCCAACATTTAGGAGATCTCCCTGGTATGAAGTCCCAACTAGACCTCACACCATTTGGTGCAGGATTCCCATCGGGTATGATGGCCCGATTTCCATTATCTTAAAGATATGGCTTATCTCTTTCTTGCTAGAACATGAGACTGGTACACTTAGTCTTCAAAAAATGAGGTTCATGTGCCTGGTGAGTGCTTAGTGTAACTTGTGTCTAAGTTCTTTCACTCTAGAGGGAGAGGGTGAGAGTGAGTCTCAAGTCAAAAGGGAATAGTCCCAACTAAGTTAAAGACACACCACACAATAGGATCTGCGAAACTTTCGACAGAGTAATCCACACGGATGCGACAATCACAAACAAGAAATGAACAGATAGCACGTACAACACCCAACGGAGTAGTCCACATGAGTGCAACAGTATTTATAACAAGTTTACAATAATAAATATGTTTGGTGCCTGACAGAATAGTCCACATGGGAAAGATAATGTTAGCAACTAATACAAGACATTTCTAACAACATATGCACTAAAAAAACTAAAATAGTTCCACTATCTTAGTACAAGTTAAAGCAACATGCATTACAAATGTCCAAAGAATAATCTTACAAATGAATACAATACATGCATGAAAACATACTGGCTTGTTAACAACCTTCTGAATTAAGCGAAAGTTCCAAGACACATCTGTACTCCATACATCACTAACCCACGATAGCGGAGTGTTGGAGCCATTTCTTGCTCCTCCAAGAAAATACAATAGACTCTCAAGGCTATGTGGGATGAGGCAAGGTGAAAAGTCCTTTGATGTACAAATGAGGGATATATATAGCCAAGGGTGAAACTTACCATTGTAACTATTCGACTTCCCTCGTGACTGTTCAACTTACATGACCCTTCGACTTAAATGCCTCTTTAACTTCATCCATGGGTCTATTGGGATTTCAGGTTACATTACGTTGATTGAATAGTTATGACCCAAAGTGGTGATGTGGATGAGGCAGCTCATGACAAAACTCGACATGACACTGCTAGTATGCACATGTTGGTTGTGTTGTTCATGTTGAGATGTGATGCGGTTGAGTGATGAGTGTGCTTGTGGTGTAACATAACTTCACATCTGCATGGTAGAGTGCATGTGCATGTGTCTCCTTCACTTGCTACTTGGTATGCTTCGTATGTTTGTCCAACCATGAGCAAGTCTCCTAGCATGTACTTCTTGTTCATCCCGTTCATTGCCATGCCATGCCTCATCCATGTACCTGTTTCTATAATCACTCATGATGAGAAGAAATCAAATCCATAAATCTCCTAGTCTATCGTGATGCATTTTCTTTTGTTTGTGGGTGTAGGTGGTTAGGTGTGAGGACAAGGCTCTCAAACAACACAAAGTACATGTTAGGTTGGGATGTGAGGCTCCAGGACAATGTCGGGAAAAACTGTACAGAGGTCACTGAGAGGCTGGGTTGAGGAGTCTGGGATAGCAGTGAACTCTACAGGAGATGGCTCATCTTGGAGGCAAAATTATGCAGTTTTTCCAGGGAGGTAGTGAAGGTAGTAGGAAGCATTGAAAAATAATATTGCACAATTTTCAGCAGGAGGTCGGGATCAGGTTGTGGGAGCTTGTTGGTTAGAACTGCGTAGATTTTGGAGGCAATCAAGGAGGTTGCTGTCTGCATATTTTTTGGGCTAATCAGTGTGTCGAGTAGAAGGTGGAATGTCCATGAAAACTACACAATTTTCAGGAGGAGTAGCAAGCAAGTCAGAAGGGGGAGTAATTGATAGAACTGCACAATTTCCAGAGAGAGTGTAGTGACAAGCAGTGGGTGCCTCTCCCTCTTGTCTGCACAATTTATTCAGGTAGTGAAAGCAAGTAGATTGGTAGCTTTTGGACAATTTTTGGGAAGAATGCAGCCCTTGGTCACTACTACTACAACATTGGTGACACACTAGTAGAACTCTAGCTCTTTGAATGGACCTTGTTTCATGAAAAGGAAGTCTAACTCCTCCATAATTATTGTTCGATTCTCTGATCATCGTGGTTTCCACACAAACTTGAGTGAAACATGTAGCACCTGCCATTCTCTTGATCGGTTAGCACACATTCCAAGCCAAGTCAACTTAGTTGTTTCGATTGGGGATAAGGGTATATTGATGCACAAGTAATATAACTATCAGTGTTTAAGTTTCATCTTGAGCATTGCTTCACTACCAATAGGCTTGGATAGTACCCCAACAAAGTCACACAGGAACAAAAGCCTCACTTCGCTTCCAGTGAGCCTAGTCAGTACCTCAACAGAGTTACTTGTATCACCTCTCTGCATAGGAAGCCTTTCTCTTGTTTCACCTTATTCATTTTTCATTTTTTTCAAAGAACTGTGCATAAGAACTTATTTATTTCATAGGAGGAAGAGGGATCCCCACTTATTGAGAGAAAAAGAGGTTGTTCCTTCAGAGAAGTATGTTATATATACCTCTGACATACTTGTTAAATTCCTCTCCCCCCCCCCCACCTTACTGTACTTGACTGAGCTGACAAGGGTTAACCCAAAAGAACCAATTAGAGTAGGTGGTACTAGTTAATAGTGCAAGTGTTGTGTTTTCACCAATAATTACTTTGAACATAACAGATTTTCCATCAAGGTATCATTGACTGAAGACAACAAGCTCTTCATAAAGAGAGAGGACAACAGATAACCAAATTTTGATAGTTGTACAAGTCTTGTTAGATTTACCCAGCTTGTCTCGTGACCCAAACACAGTGTCATGTAAGGCTAACCTACAAACATGAGAAAGCAAAGAAATAAAAAAGAAAAAACAGAAGTAAATCAAAAGAGAAACAAGTAAACAAAACAAGCAAGCAAGACAACCAAACCAAGTAAGCAAGCAAAGAAAACATGCAACCAAGAAGCAAAGCAAAGAAATAAAGCAAACACTACTACTACTCCTACGCTAAATAGTGCATGGCCCTACATATGTGAAGTGATATTTCCAATGCAACCATCGGTACATTGGCTGGCCATGTTGGCGAAGGCATGGTAAACAAGAAATATATGCATGTAAACCAGATAACAAGAAAGATAGATCAACAAAGACCAACACGCTCTGAGTTCTGAAACATCCACAGAAGAGAAAAGAGTGAATGCATGAGACAAACATTTTGCAGACTTAACATGGCGTTGTGACACAATGCATGCATTTGATAAGAATGGATCTCTCTTGACTGTGATAGATAAGAAAACATGAGAAAGAGACACAACTTACACCTCACAGGTGTGCTTTCTGTGTATGATTCCTCTAATGCATGACGATGGGATCATGTGATTCAAGCGTAGGAAGAGAAATTTGTGTATTGGATTGATATTTAACGCATACAGATGAGAGATGAAGAGCCTTGGGTGTTTCAATTTTTTTTTTTTATTGGAAGTGGAAATAACCTTAGGATAATGAGGGCCTAACATAACCATTAGCTCAGGCTGAAGTGCCTCGATAGCATGTGGGGTCTCCACTTCATCAATAGATAGATTGTCAGAGACCAGTGGCTCAAGAATATTAACAGTGTGTGAATCAACATCGTGATCAAATGAAGAAGTACATAGATCACAACAACCAAGATCAAAAAATTCAGGATGTTCTTCAGCATCCTCATGGTCTGATGAATCATGAGAGGGGTTGATGAGAAACAAGGAAGCTCACCCTTTGTGTTTTAAAAAATGACAGATGACAGATGGGACAGATTTTCAGAGGAAGATGTGTCCTCTCCATGATGTAATGATAGCCTGACATCCAGTGTGTCATGTGAATGATCAGAAGTAGAAACATTCGGAGATGAGTTTTCACAGGGAAAATCAAAAGTGGCAGAATCACAAGAGATATCAGGATAGAGTGGATGAGGTGCAGATGGAAGGGAGTCATCGTTCACCGTGCGTTCTTCTTCAGAATCTCGCACACACTTATCATGAATGATAGTGTAGGTTGGTTGCACAACATCAACTCCATTGCCAACTTGATCCTCATTCAAAACAAGTGTGGAGTTTGGAACGAAAGAACACAAGATAGTACAATCCAAAGGGTTAAAAAAACATTGGGACAAAGGTTGAGGTAAGAAGTCCACATGAAAACCAGCAGGCTTGCAAGACAAATCTGTACAGACATTGAGGGTAGGTGGGGTGGGAGGTTGTGATAATTTAACAGATTTGCGTACACCTTCTCCTACCTCGTACTACAAAGCTAGAGTTATTTGATGAGAAGAGGATGAACAATCACTTGTGACAATGACCTTGTCCATCTTATATTTGGCAGCTCTAACCCTGAGGTATGCTGGGAGGGGTTCGAATGATTCCAAGAATTGCAGATTTTCGTATATGTAATTAGATAGTTAAATCTTGCATCGAGAAATTCCCAATCAATTTCATCTTCAGGAAATCGGTACGCAAGATTACAAAAATGTGTGTAAAATTGCTCAACGGATTCATCAGGTGCTTTTCGTAATTTTAGAATTTTTCTTATTTAGTGCTTTACGATGAAAATGATGGAAATCACAGTCTATCTTTACAATAAATTGAGTGAGAGAGTGAATAGAGTTCTTGAGTTAACAATGGGTTCCCTCGAAGCGTGCATGCGAACAACGAGACGATCATGTAATCTTCAGGGATTTTATATTCATGACACGTAAATGTAAAGGCCATTTTGTGTTCAAGCCAGTCCATTCCACCTTCACTTTCATATATGTGTTGTGACAAGGAATTCCAAAGCTCCTCCGAGATTTCAAAGTCGTTTCCATAAAACATACACTTTGGAGGAAGAATTTTGTGGTTAGTCATGATAAGTATGTGAAGATTCAAAACACATGTGAGGGCTCAGCTTATCATCTGGCCCTCTTTCTGGTGCCAGAAATGTTGACAATGATGGACACATCAACATTCAGGGGATCTCCCTGGAATGAAGCCCCAACTAGACCTCACACCGTTTGGTGTAGGAGTCCCATCTGGGATGATGGCCCAGTTGCCATTATCTTAAAGATAAGCCTTAGCTCTTTCTTGTCAGCACATGAGAGTGGTATACTTAGTCTTCAAATAGCGAGATTCGTTAGCCTGGTGAGTGGTGTAACTTGTGTCTAAGTTCTTTCACTATAGAGGGAGAGGGTGAGAGTGACTCTCAAGTTGAAAGGGAATAGTTCCAACTCAATTAGAGGCACACCACACAATAGGATATGTGCAACTTCCATAGGAGTATTCCGCATGGATGTGGTAGTCATAAACAAAAGGTCAACATATAGCACATACAACACCTAATGGAGTAGTCCACATGAGTGCGATGGTTGTTATAACAATTTTACAAGAATGAGTTTGTCTGGTGTCCACCGGAATAGTCCACATGAGCAAGACAATGTTAACAACTGATAAAACACATTTCCAATAGCATATGCACTAAAACAACTTAAATAGTTCAACTATCTTAGTACAAGTTAAAGCAACATGCATTACAAGCGTTCGAAGAATAGTCTTACAAATGAATACAATACAAACGTGAAAATGTGTGGGTATGTTAACAAGCTTTTGAATTAAGCAAAAGTTCCAAGACACATCCATACACCATACATTAGTAACCCTGATAGCAGGGCATTGGAGACATTGCTCACTCCTAAAATAAAAGACTACAGACTCTCAAGTCTATGTGGGAGGAGTTGAGGTGAAAAATCCTTTGCATGTACAAAGGAGGGGTATATATAGCCAAGGGTGAAACTAACCCTTGTGAATGTTCAACTTCCCTCGTGACTGTTCGACTTACATGAATCTTTGGCTTACATGACTCTTTGACTTCATGCATTGGTCTCTTGAACTTCCACGTTACATTACATTGATTACACAGTTATGACCCAAAGTAGTGATGTGGCCAAGGTGACTCATGACACAACTCAACATGACACTTCTAGTATGAACATGATGTTTGTGTAGTTCATGTTGAATTGTTTTGTTGCTCAGTGATGAGTGTGCTCATGGTGTACCATAGCTTCACCTCTGCATGGCAGAGTGCATGGAGTCTTCAATGGGCTTGGTGTTCGTTTGATGGTTTATGCATGTGCATGTGTCTCCTTCGTTATCTACTTGGTATGCTTCATATGTCCATTCAACCACAAGCAAGTATTCTAGCATGCGCTCCTTGTTCATCTCATTCGTTTTGGTGTCATGCCTCATCCATGTACCTATTTCTGCAATCAATCATGTTAAGAGAACATCAAATCCATAAATACCCTTGTCCACCATTATGCATTGTCTTTCGTTTTCGGTTGTAGGAGACCAAGATAGAGGACAAGGATCTGAAACAACATAGAGCACATGTCAGGCTAAGATGCAAGGCTCCGAGACAGTCTTGAGAAAAAATACGCAGAGTTCACTAAGAGGCTAGGTTGAGCAGTCTGAGACAATAGTGAAATCTGCAGGAGATGGATGAGATGAGAGGAAAAATTGCACAATTTTTCCAGGGAGGTAGTGTGGGCAACATGAATCACTGGCAATGAATACTACACAATTTTCAGAAGGAGGTTAGAATCAGGCTATGGGAGCTTGTTGGTTAGAACTTTTCATATTGTGGAGGCAGTCAAGTAGGTTGATGTCTGCACAGTTTCCGAGTTGAGTAGGGTATTTGGCAGCAGGTGGACTTTCCATGAAAACCATGCAATTTTTAGGAGGATTAGCAAGCAGGTCGGCAAGGGGACTAACTGATAGAACTGTGCAATTTCCAGAGACAGTGCAGTGATAGGCAACAGGTGCTTGTCCCTCTTGTTCGTGCAATTATTTCAGACAATGCAAGTAGGAAAGTTGGCAATTTCTGCACAATTTTCAGTAGGATTGCAGCCTTAGGTAATTGTCCATGTCAAATTCTCTAGTTGACCAGCAAGAGGCTTGATGGATAGCCCTGTTGGAAGCATAGACTAAGATAGCTTCTTGGGCAACTTCTGCATTGTTCTGGGTGACAGTTAGTCCCATTGATTCCCAAAAGGTGTAGTGCAGACTGCTTGAAGGGCAACCTCAAGCTCTGTGCAGTTCTGGGAAACATTTCTTGGTCACTGAGGGTTGAGACTGTGTAGTGAAACTCAATGGATGTCCGACTAATGGAGGGTGGTCGGGTCGAGAAAATTTTGGAAAAAATGGCTAAGTGTGTGACTGAGAGAACTCGTGTATACATGACCTTGTGAACACACACTCAACATGACTCAATGACAAGACACCCTAAGCCACGAGACAACATATGCTCAATCTGACTGACTACAGGACTGTCTAATGGTGAAAGCGACAAGCACGACACTTCGAATAGACCTTCAGACGACCATTATGACACTTGCGAGATAGTTCTTAGAAAATCATGTGTGAGTGTGATAGATGTTTACATTCTGAACACAACTCATACACAAACCTTCAAAATCACCAAAACAAGGTCACAAGCATGAAATAACAATCAACATGTTGAGGATCAAACAAGTGAAAAATGAAGCAAGACATGTAGAGGAAACACATGAAGTTACTTTTTGGTTTTTGCATACAAGCATGTTACTGAAGACATGATGATATAATAATGACAAGTAGTCTTGCAAACTCAACTAAGAGATGTACTTCGAATGGTTTTCTTTACTCACCATAATTACCCTCAGGATGATCATGCATCTAATGGATTTTTCATGTGGTCCTGACCTTTACCATCACTTAGTCTCTTGGTCCGTCTCCTCAAATCCTTGGGGGTGATCTTATCATATCACCTTTTCCTATACTCATAGAGAGATATATCAGTGTAATTTCAGCGGGCAGTGACTATTGCTAGGATGACGCCCTGGGAGGCCCAACTGCGTAGTTTCTAAATGCAAGATAGATAGGGTAGCTTGGACAACACTACACAATTTTAAGGCACAATACTATTGTAGGATGGGGTCCTGGGAGGACACCTCTATGCAATTTATGAGTGTAGTGCAGCCTGGGAAGCTGGGAGGAAATACTGTGTTATTTCTTATGACAGTGGATTCCGGCTGGTGGAAGGACACTAGAGGAAACCACTACGCAGTTTTGGATGCCAAGGGATGTTGGGGTCTCTGTGCATTGTGGATTTTTAGCAGGCAAGGGAGGAGTCTTGATGGTTGCAGAATAAAATTGCATAGTTTCAAGAAGATGGATGAGGCTAGGTTGTTTGGGAAATTGGCTAAGTGTGAGACTAGTGAAACAAATGTAAACAGTGATAGGAATTGATTATGATAGCACACGAACACTTAGTGATACATCATAGACCATCCAAAATGTCTAAAAAATATTCTTCTTGATGTAAAAAACTTCGTTACAAGAGTTTGTGAAGTGAGCGTGAAACATGTCCATGTGATGCTAGCAACTCATGCACGCATGCTTTCCCTTGAAACAAAACAACATTCCCTTTACATGACAAACAATAATTCCTATGTCCAAAGATGACACATACTTCATAAAGATGATAACATGAACAAATCTTAAGATCAAGGAGGGGCAGCTTGAGGTCATTAGCTTACCAGCAAGTGACCAAGGACGATCGATTGTAGGATCCAAGGTAGGCTCCAAAATTTGCATGCGAGCCAAAATTTTGGAGGGTGGTTGTAGCTGCTACAACAAATTCTCTAATTCTTCTTAGCATGAAGCAAAAGTATATTCCAAGATCTGTTTTATGTGATGGAGAAGGGTAAATAAAATTAAAGGAAAAGAATAACCATCTTGCACCTTGTATTTATGCCCATTTGCAAGAAAAGAACTAGAGGCCTATTCTATATAGGATGCACAACATATTTCACCACTTGCTAAATACATAGATGATCACAATCAACCCAAACGTCCATTAAGCCTATGCCCACTTTGTTTCTCCTCATATTATCTTGACATCATATCATATATTCTCAAGGTTTTACAATTTACTATGTTGTGAATTTCACCTACCATAATGTAGTTCAGTATTCATGTTTGGTGACAGTTTGAGATGAAATGCATTTTGAATTATATACCAAACTGAAAATCCAAACCTAGTAGTACAACTATGAAACCCTAACATGGTGATAATGTGAGTTCAATTGAGTTTTACTAACATGTGAACTAGAAATAAAAACATCGTAGTAGAGCCATAAAACCCTAGTGGCATTGGAGGTTATTGGCCTTGCATTTTATTCATTGAGGATGTTGGTCTTGAAGTGTATTTTGTATTTGAACTCCTATATTATATCTGGCTCTATTTGTAGGTCTATTTGGTAAGGGTCTATTTATTGGGGTTGTCTAGCTTTGACTTTGTGGATGTGGAGATTGAGAGAGAGGGTTAGAGAAAGAGAGGAAGATGGAGAGAGGGGAAGAGAGAGAGTGGGAGTGAAGGAGAGAATGGTAGACCAGAGAGAGAGATAGAGACAAAGAGATGGATGAATAGCTGGAGAGAGAGGGGAGGAGAGAGAGTAAGTGCACAAGAGAGAGAGAGGGAGAGGTAGATCAAGAGAGAGGGAGAGAGAGTGAGGGGGAGAGAGCGATAGAGAGGAAGAGGGAGAGGAATAGATGGAGTGAGATTGAGAGAGAGACAGAGTGCATGCACACGAGAGAGAGAGAGAGAGAGGGAGAGGATGAGAGATAAAGGGAGGAAAAGAGGGATGGAGGGTAGGAGAGAGGGAGGGAGAAAGAGAGGGTTAAAGAGAGAGGGAGAGAGGCAGAGAAAGAGAGAGATATGGGAAAAATTGAGAGATAGGGTGTGAGAGAAATATAGGGGGAGTGGAAGAAGGAGAGAGAGAGAGGGAGGGTAGGAGAGAGGGAGGGAGAGAGAGGGATAAAGAGAGAGGGAGAGAGGCAGAGAAAGAGAGAGATATGGGAAAAATTGAGAGATAGGGTGTGAGAGAGAGATAGGGGGAGTGGAAAAGAGAGAGAGAGAGAGAGGGAGTGGAAGAAGGGGAGAGAGAGAGAGGGAGTGGAAGAAGGGGAGAGAGAGAGAGAGAGAGAGAGATGACAAGAGGATAGGATGCAAGAGAGAGATAGGGGGAGTGGAAGAAGGAGAGAGAGAGAGAGAGAGTGAGAAAGAGACACAATGAGTAGGGAGAAAGTGAGAGATAGTGAGAGGAAGGGAGGGAGGGGAGAGGGGGGTAGAGAGAGGGAGGAGATAGAGGGATAGGGAGATATGGATAGGGAGATGGATAGGGAGACAAGGATAGGGAGAGGGATAGATAACGAGAGAGGAAGAGGGTGGGAGTGAGGGAATGAGAGAGAGATGGAGGTCGAAGAGAGGGGGGAGAGAGAAATAAGTGGGAAAGAGGGAGAGGGAGAGCGGGAGAGAGAGACATAGAGAGAGAGAGAGAGAGAGAGAGAGAGAGAGAGAGAGAGAGAGAGAGAGATACGACAAGAGGAATATGGAGGGAGAGAGGGAGAGGGAAAACAAGAGAGTTAGGGAGAGTGAGAGAAATAAATACAGGGACAAGGAGAGAGACGGAGCGAGAGAGAGTGAGAGGAAGGGAGGGAGGAAAGAGAGGGATAGAGAGAGAGGGATAGGGAGAAAAATAGAGAGATATGGAGAGAATGAGGAATGGAAGGAGGGAGATAGGGTGCAAGAGAGAGAGAGGAGGGGGATGAAGAGAGGAATAGGGGAGTGATATAGGGAAAGGGAGAGTGAGAGTTGTGGGAGAGCAAAAGAGAGATAGAGAGTGAGATAGTGAGGAATAAGGATAGAGAGGGAGGAAATGAGGGAAGAGAGGGATATGGAGAAAGAGAAAGAGACAGAGAGAAGGTGAGGGAGGGACAAA
>APFE030317732.1:32755-80567 GCA_000404065.3 Pinus taeda | reverse complement strand
AGAGAGAGAGAGATTGAGTGGGGCAGAGATAGTAGAAGAGAGAGAGAGAGAGATTGAGTGGGGCAAAGATAGTAGGAGAGAGAGAGAGAGAGAGATTGAGTGGGGCAAAGATAGTAGGAGAGAGAGAGAGAGAGAGAGAGAGAGAGAGAGAGAGAGAGAGATATTGAGTGGGGTAGAGATAGTAGAAGAGAGAGAGAGAGAGAGGCTAAGTGGTGGAGATAGATCAAAAGAGAGAGAAGGAGCGTGAGAGAGAGAGGATGAGTGGGGGATACATATTAGAAGAGAGAGAGAGAGAAGGAGCGTGAGAGAGAGTCATTGAGTTGGGGGAGAGAGTCACTGAGTTGGGGGAGAGATAGAGAGAGTAGGGAAGATATGTAGAGAGAGAGAGAGAGAGGGAGCAAGAGGTGGGAGAGAGAGATAAATATGTGATATGGGAGAGAGAGAGAGATGGAGGGAGGGAGAGAGAGAGGCAGGTATAGTGAGAGGGGGAAAGAGAGAGGAGCAGGAAGGTGTAGGGCTGGAAAAAGAGAGAGAAAGGGACTGAGAGAAGTGAGAGAGAGATAGGGAGAGACAAAGTGAGAGGGGATCCAAAGGGAGAGAGAGGGAAAGGGAGAGGGAGTGATATGGAGATAGGGAGAAGTAGAAATAAGGAGAGAATAGGAGAGATGAGGAAAGTGAGAGAGAAAGAGGGAGAGAGAGGTTGAGAGTGAGAGGGGAGAGAGAGTGTAGGGAGGGGGAGAGTGAGTGAGTTTTAAGGGAAGAGAGGAATAGAGGGAGAGAGAGTGAGAGAGGGAGTGATAAAGGAGAGTGAGGGGAGAGAAGGAGGGAGGAAGAGATTGAGAGAGGGGGAGAGAGGGGAGAGAGAGTGTGGAGAGGGGGAGAGTGAGTGATTGTCAAGGGAAGAGAGGAATAGAGGGAGAGAGAATGTGGAGAGGGGGAGAGTGAGTGATTGTCAAGGGAAGAGAGGAATAGAGGGAGAGAGAGTGAGAGAGGGAGTGATAAAGGAGAGTGAGGGGAGCGAAGGAGGGAGGAAGAGAGTGAGAGAGGGGGAGAGAGGGGAGAGAGAGGGGGGAAGGGAAAGAGAGTGGGTGTGAGAGGGGGAGAGAAAAGAGTGAGGCAAGAGAGGGAGAGAGGAGGAAAGGGAGATAAGGAGAAGGGAGAGAGAGTGTGAGTAAGAGGGGGAGGGAGTGGAGAGAACAGGGGAGTGAGGCATGTTGGTATGATGGTGTTCATGGTTGCAGCTTATTGATGTTGGCATTGGTTTCATGATGGCATCTAACTCATGTGGGAATTGATTTCATCCCTATGAAGACCATTTGTTGTATTGATGACATCCTTGTAGTATGGTTGTAGCTGGTCATGTTGACATTGAGATGGTTATGTTGGTATTGTTGGGTGTGGAGCTTGATTATCTTATTTATTTAGAGGTATCGCCACATTGGACCCAAGTTCGTAAGTAAAATGTACGCTTCAAGGGGGGTCCAGGGGGGGCAGATACGATCTTTGGGAGCTTCCCCGTGGTAAGGGATCGGGGGCAGCGCCCTCGAAGCTAAAAATATATGTAAAATTGCCTTGTAAAATATTGTAATTTCGTAGTCAAATTGGAATGTTCATTAGGCAGAGATCAAACAGTAGAACTTATGTTCAATTTAAGGTTTTTTCCCTATACGGAAAACCCTCACTATATATGAGGGAATTATATTGCGTCTATGTAGATCTGTATTCTGAGTGAGAAAGAGAGAGGATATTGTATGAGAGGGAAGAGGGAATTATAGTGTATTTGTTGTAGGTTGTATTTCTTCAGTTTGCTAGATAATATAAAAAGAAGGACTGGTCGTTTCTCCGTGGACGTAGCCCAAATTGGGTGAACCACGTGTATCTGTGTCTCTCTTGTTTTATGCGTTTATGTTTCTACAATATATTTTATGTGTTTCATTGCTTTGTTATATATAATTCTCTAACAGATATTGATTTCAACCCTATATGTCAACCTTTATGGTTAGATGAATGCAGTATGCGGTTTGATGGTTCCTCTTATGCTAGTGGTGTTTATATTCTTGTTCATGACCTAGTGCGGTAACTGGAGGATGAATAGTAAAAGTGGTGTGATGGAATAATGATGAGGATGTACATATGCTACAAAGTTATGTAGAGGTCCGGGGGAAGTTTCATATGTGTAGGAGGTCCTACAAATGTTAAAGACGAAGGACAAGCTTTGGAAGAGTTTTACTACTAGACGAAGGTCATTTAGGTAATGAGGTTTATAAGTTTGATACCTTCTTTTAGGGACTAATGCTCAGTGTCATGATGAGAAATTGCTTGTGGGAGAAGATTAAGATGTCCTATACAATAGCCACATGAGTTAGCTCAATCAATCAAATCAAAGCCTCGCCAATCGGGAGGTCACAGGGTCAGTTCCCCAAAGCTCTTGGGGTTAGGTTAATAAATAGGCCAAGGGGTGTTGATCCCCTTCGGGTGGGGTCCACTCAGTGTTGAACAACCCTGGATGTAGCGCTACCCATTGACTAGGGTATCCGTAAACCAGAAGAGAAAAAAAAAGAAAAAAAAGATGTCCTATACAACCTCCTAACGTTTGGCTAGAAAATACTTTGAGGAAGGAGACCTAATGAGGGGTAACATAGGCTAGTAGTGAGCCAAAGAGTGTTACTAATGTTGGCAATGACTTCGAGAAGGGAGTTATAACGTAGTTCAACAAAGAGCAAGTAGTGTTACTCTATTTTAGAGGGTTTTTCCTCTGGATTCCTCGTGCGCATTGGATGTATTTTGAATTGGAAGTTCATGGAAGATTCTATACTAATTGAAAAAGGTTGGGAATGGTTTGAAAAAGTCCTCCAGTGATGTGAACACCTTAGGTTTAGAAGAAGTGGTGATAGTGCTTTGATTTCATCAACTTTGTGCACTCTTTATCCCACTCCAAAAGTAAAATTCACCCTGTATGTTTTATATTCACTTTAGAGATGAGTGATGGTTGGATCAGTGATTGAGTGAGTGAGAGAAGGTTGCATATAAGAGGAATGTTTTAGACCAAGTTGTGAGAAGTATTTCTTCAATGTATGAGTGCAAATGACTACAGAATGAGGATATCAAATCGCTGAAGTAGAATGTTAATGCACAAATTCATATTGCAGACCAAAGATGTAGAGAATTGTGCTAGAGATTGTTGGTAGAGATGGAGAGCCTGGTGTAGCTCCAAGTTTGTGAATCTCACATTTGTTTTGAAGGTGTTGTTGTGGCATTTGGAAGATAGACATTGTCTCTTACACTGTTGATTGCGTTATGCAAAATTTATATTTTGGAGTGAGGGTTTAATGTTATGGATGATGTTATATACGTTTTTGCTGCTCGGAGGAATGAAAGAATGACAAAGCGGTGTGGACACCCATTCAAAAATTACAACAAGATCCTGATACATCTGATGCATTTAATTGGAAAAATGACTCATTATGGTACAAAGATCGCTTATATCTATGTAATAATTCCCAACTCAAACAAAATATTATTTTGGAATTACACACCTCTTCTTTAGGAGGGCACTCAGTATTTTTACAAACATACCACATGGTCAAGAAGGAATTCTTTTGGGATGGCCTTACATGTGATATTCAAAAGTTTGTGAAATAATGTTTGGTTTTCTAACAAAATAAATTTGAGACAATTAAGAACCCAAGTATGTTACAACCTTTAGCCATTCCCAGTCAGCATTAGGAGGAGGTCTCAATGAATTTTATCATAGGTTTACCCAAGTCTAAACGAAAGATTCATCATGGTGGTAGTTGATAGACTTACCAAGTATGCAAACTTTTTGTATAATCTCATTCTTTTAAATCCAGTAAAGTTGTTATATCATTTATGAAAACAATTCAAAAGATCCATAGAAACACAAAGATTATTGTAAGTGACAGAGATCCCATTTTCGCTGGAAATTTTTGAATGAAATTATATTCTTGTCTTGGTACTCAATTAGCTCATCGATCATCTTATCATCTTGTATATGACAGGAAAACTGAGATATTGAACAAACTTTTGGAAGGATATCTTTGTTGCTTTATATCTGATAAACAAACACAACGGGTGAACTGGTTACCTAGATAAATGGTACTATAACACTTCCTTCCATGTAGCAACAAAAATGACCCCATTTATGGCACTTTATGGATATCATCCACCATCCATCACATCATCTTTAAGAGAAAATTATAAGGTTCATGTAGTGGAAGATTACATCGAGCATGAAAAATAAGTTCTCCAACTCTTAAATGATAAAATCACTCTGGCGCAAAATTGAATCAAACAACAAGCATATCAACATCACTGTGAAAGAATTTTTAATCTAAGAGACTGGGTATTCTTATACAACCATGTCAACAAATATCCATCAAGAAAGCTAAGTAGGATAATAAATTATCACCCTAGTATTATGGTCTTTACAAGGTGTTGCAAAATATTGGTATTGTGGCATACGAATTGGAGGTGCCTACATCTTCCCGAGTACACCCGTTTTCCATGTTTCATGCTTAACGAAGGTTATTGGTGACAAGATCTTAGTTTGAAAAATATTTTTAGAGCTTGACGAGGAAGGAAAAATCGTACTGGAGCCTGAATTAGTCATGGAAACAAGAGCCCAACAACTATGAAATCAATCAATTTGAGAGTATCTTATTAAGTGGAAGAACTTTCCCACTAAATAGACCACATGGGAGGATGATAATTTTATACATAATTCTATAGAATTACTCAAGTATTCCTCAACATGTTTTTTGAAGGAGGGGGGCACGTTAGGTCCCTATAATACTAGTGTATCCCCTTATTATTATTGTTAGTGTAATACCTTTATTGTTATTGTTATACCCTTACATTATTATTGTTATGTAGGCCTTGATATATTATGACCCCTTAGAATCATATGTATACCAAGGAGGTATTCTCATTTATATAATCCAATAATTGTTCATTGATGTGATGTAAAGAAGGTCCCCCCCTCAAAGAGACTAATTTTCAAGTTGTTGATATATCTTTTTTTTCTATTTTCTGATCTACTTGCATAACATATAAGATCATTTATGGGAATTACTTGTTATTATTGTAGGTTCATAGAGGTATTTTCCAATCTAGAATATCCTATAACCTCCTTTTAAAAGAAAGTGGTGAAATTTGAATGGACGACACAATGTCAAGAAAGCTTTGAGAGGTTGAAACATCTACTTATTATTGCCTTAATTCTCAAAATTTTAGATATGAATAAATATTTTGAAGAGTGTACAAATGCATGGTTGGAAGGTTAGGAGGTACGCCTATGTAGTAGGAGCATGTAGTTTCCTATGAGACAAGTAAATTAAAGGAACATGAGAAATATTATGTAGTTTATGACTAGGAATTAGATGTTGTAACTGATGCTCTAAAAATGTGGAGGCATTATTTAATTGGTGGGAATTTAACCTTCATTACCAACTATGTAAGTCTAACATATTTTTTTAGTCAACCTGATGTGAATGCAAGGAATGCCAGGAGGATCTCCTTCTTAAGTGTATATGGATTTGAAATCAGACAAATATAGGGAAAGGAAAAAATGTAGTAGATGCGTTAATTTGAATTTTGAAGCAAGTGTACAAGATAATAGTGAGTTAAGATGAGATAAGCCTCTTAGAGACGATTAAGGAAGTAGTATTAAAAAATCATAATTACAATAAGATATGTGAAGATATGAAAACTAAATCTAATAAAGATAAAAGGATTGATCACAAAATCAGTAAAAACATGTTGTTAACATATAAAAACAAATATATATTCTAGATTAGGAAAAATCAAACGATTGATAATGGATGAACATAGCCCTATAAAAACATGATTATAGCCCTTAAAAAATAATTATTTTGTCCTGTGATGAAGAAGGAATTTGTTAAATCTTTGGCTAGGTGTCGAGAATGTTAGTAGGTGAAAATAGAACATCAACACACTCCTGGACTGTTGAACCCCTTACCTATACTAGAGTGGTAGTGGGCAGTGATCTTCCTAGATTTTATTATCGGGTTGCCTTAGACATGTAAACAACATGATTCCAGTATGGTGGTACTTGATAAGCTAACCAAGGCCGCTCATTTTCCCCTAGTACAATCCATGTCTAAAGCTGCACATGTGGCTACAATATTCATGAAGGAAATTTTTAAGCTTCATGTTATACCTAAAACAATTATATAAGACAATGATCCTAGGTTCACCTCAAATTTTTGGAGATCATTGTTTACTAAGATGGGTACGCAACTAAACTGTAGCACTGCATACCATCCACAGATTGGTGGGTAGACAAAAAGAGTTAATCAGGTTCTTAAATACATGCTATGCATGTACGTCATTAACCAACCTACACAATGGGATGACTATTTACACTTTGGTAGAGTTTGCTTACAACAATGGTTATCAGGTGTCATTAAAGATGAGCCCCTCTGAGGCTTTGTATGAGAGGAAGTGTCATATCCTTTTAGTTGGAGACAACTTGAGGATAAACTGGTAATGGGACCAAAATTATTACAAGAGATGGAGTGAATGGTAAGTAAAATTAGACAAAATTTAAAAGAGGCTCATGATAGACAGAAAAGGTATGTTGATTTGAAAAGAACCCCTAAAGAGTTTCAAGTAGAGGAGCATGTTTATTTGAAATTATGACAAAATAAATGTTCCTTGAAGTTGGTAATTTGTTCTAAAATAAATCCCTAGATTTGTGGGCCCTTTGAGATGTTTTCCATGGTTGGGCCAGTGGCCTACCAACTGATGTTGCTAGCTCATGTTAGAATTTATAATGTCTTTCATATGTTTCTTTTAAAGGAATATATAATTGATCCTACTCATGTAATTAATTGGAATGTTGCATAGGTTGAACCAAAAGGAGAGTTCCAGGTTGATCCTGTACAAATTCTAGATTGAAGGGAAAAGACTCTTCGAAAAAAAACCATTTCTCAAGTTAAAGTGAAATGGAAGCACTTTGGGCCTAAGGAGGCCAGTTGGGAAATGGAAGATGAAATGAGGAATGGTTTTCCTATGTTACTCCACAAAATAATAGAATATGAAACACAAGGAAAGTGTCCCTTTCATAGGGAGGGGATATGTAACACCCCTAGATAATTAATTATGGATCTTTCATTTATTTATGGTTGGAAAAGTTAAAAAAAGAAAGGCTAAAGATGACTTGATGTTATAAAAATTTACTTTAATTAATGAAAATAAATTATTTTGGTGTGTTACATTTTTTGGTAAATGTGTTAAGGGTTTAAAGGTGGAACATAACTCCTAGTTTTCAAGGAAAGAGTTGGAATTTGTTATGTCAAATAAGAGGAATGGAAAAAAAGAAGAGAGATTTTTTTCCAATATTCAACAAAATTGGGTAGAGACAGAACACAAGAAGAAAACATGACTGGAGATAAATTTCATGAAGTGGAATATATGTAGGAAAATTGTAGGAGACAAATATATCTTTTCATAAGCATAACCTGTGGGGGAGAAAGGCTATTTGAACCTAGGAAATAGACTAGGATGATGCTTTTGTTGAGAAATCTAGGACATTAGCATTAGGTGATTTCTCGTAACTAGTAAATTACTGTGAATACTTTTTACTTATTTAGATTAGGGTATTTGTTTTCTTCTTAGATTACTAGTTTTCTTCTTCATCAAACAATAACTAATGCATGATTATAAATAGACAAGAGACACAGAATGTTGGTTGTTAGCCAAGGCCAAAAACTCTCTCTTTGAGAGGAAAACCAACACAAATTCTTCTTATAGAGATTCCAATTGATGAATACCAATACCAAGACCCTTGACCTATTAGATACTCCAAGACCAAGGCACTAATTCTCCTCACAATATTTTTTTCCTCTTCGATCTTATTATTATTGAGACACTCGTCATCACTGAGATTTTCCTCATATTGAGATCTTCTTTTTGTGAGACCTCCTTGTTGTCATCTTACTTTTGTGATTGCATCGATCTCTTCCCTTGATCTATTATTGGTGTCCTTCCTTTAGATGGCACCGATATCTTCAGCTGAAGTTCCATCGAATCAGTGAATTGCACTTCATCCATAAGCATGACCCCTAAATGTGCTTTGTTTACTGCAATCTTGTTGTTCACTGTAGTTGGTTTCCAGAAGGATCTGAATTCCTATTCCTGTAATGACATATGAAACTATCCATCAAAACCAAAGATGCAAACTGCTAGGTATATGTGCTAAAATTCTAAACTCATCATTGTCCTCTCCATTTGAAAATATTTGAACTGTTAACTATAGTTATCATAGAAAATCATAGAGGAATCTAAATTCTTAATATGTGTAATGTTAAATTTTAAAGTTTAAATCTTAAATGGTATTTAAATTTTTTATGTTTTTATGGTTAATCTTTATATGTTTTGTGTTAAATTTTTGTTATAAATCTGTATTTATAGGATTTATTTTAAACGCTTAATGTTAAATTTTAAATGCTTAATGTTAAATTTTAAATAATTAAGTTAAATTTTACCTGTTAAATGTTTAATGTTAAATTTTACATGCTAAATTCTTAATTTTAAATTTTATATGCTTAATGTTAAATATGACAAGTTAAAATTTTAATTTTAAATTTTATATACTTAATTTTTAAATTTCCCTATTTATATGCTTTATGTTAATACACTTTATGTTAGATTTTATATTTTAAACTTATGTGTATATGCTTTATGTTAAATTTTACATGCTTAATGTTAAATTTTATAGGGTTAATATTAAGTTTTACATGTTAAATGCTTAATGCTAAATTTTATATGGATAAGGTTAAATTTGAAATGTTAAAATTTAAATGTCAAACGTTAAAATTTAAATTTGAATTTTGAAAAGTAAAACTTAATGTTATATAGTTTAACTTTAATATTTAATTTTTAAACACTTAATATAGTTAATATTAACAACTTTAATACTTAAAAGTTTAACGCTTAAAAGTTTGATAATTAAAAGTTTAAAACTTAAAAGTTTAATGCTTAATATTCCGCTCTCTCATGAAGTTAATGTTGGTGGTGCCGAAATTGCCACCTGAATGGTGCAGGGATCAAATATTTAGGCATAAATAATTTCTGCAGCAACGTTTCATGCTCCCACCACCGTAACCATAGATACGAAACTTAGACGAAGCATATTTACTTGGGGCTCAATCGCGGCCGTCCATAATTTCAAAAAATATGTACAAAAATAAATTCAACATCCCTAAATCCATCTAGGGTTGATATAGAGACACTTATCATTAAAAGATTAATATTATATAATCATAGTAATATAAATCCAAGATTAATATTTTAAATTTTAAGATTAATATATTAAATTTTAATTTTGCAATGTGGTCATGTCATATTAAATAACTTGCATTGTAATGTAACATTGTAAGAATGGTTGTTAAAGTGATTTCGTATTGTGATAATGTTTGTGACATTGTGACACTATATAGATTTCAAACTATATTAAACTTTAATATAACGTCATAATTTTGTAATGTCACATTGTGGAATCCTATATAATGCTCTCTCATTATAAAACCCAATATAATAAACCCTAAGATTAATATTGCAAACACTAATATTATAAGCCCTATGTTTTATATATTAAACCTTAGGAATATAAACCTTAATATTGATATTGTAAACACTTGACATTAATATTATAAACACTTAATAATATAAACCCTAAGTTTAATATATTAAACCCTGGGAATATAAACCCTAAGCTTAATATTATAATCCATATTATTAACACTAATATTATAAGCCCTATGTTTTATATATTAAATCCTAGGAATATAAACCTTAATATTGATATTATAAACACTGACATTAATATCATAAACACTAATAATATAAACCCTAAATTTAATATATTAAACACTGGGAATATAGACCTTAAGCTTAATATTATTAATATTATAAAGCTTAGGATTAATACATTAAACCTTCATTTTGTAATGTTGAAATGCGACATTGAATAAATTGTATTGTAATGTAATATTGCCACAATAATTGTTGAATTGATTATTACATTCTGACAATGTTTGTCACAATGTGATATTGGATAGATTTTTGTTGTGTTGCAATATTACAAACCCTATAATTAACATTATAAAATCCAATATTATAAACCCTTAATATAAATCCTAAGATCAATATTAGAAACCTTAAGATTAATATACTAAACCCATGTCACACTAAGTATAATAAATGCTAACATGCTAAAAGTATACATCCTAACTTTAATATATTAATATTGTAATGAAAAACATAATATAATATAATATGATTTATATTAATATATTGCGATGGCAAAATATGATATGATTTATTACCTACATTTTCCCTTCTCTTATTAGATATTTAGGTTTTACCTTGTATATTTGTTACATATTTAAAAGGTTACAATATTTTTTTTGTTTTTGCATTATTTAACTTGTATGAGAATGATGTTGACGGCATCCAATAGATGTTATTAGTGCGGTTGATAGCCCTGTAAAATATAGCGAATGGAAATCGCTATATTCTTGCAAACAACTCTACATTTTGTGATTTGTGAGTTCCTACAGAGGGCTATGGACAACTTCTTTATTAGAAGGCGGGTAAACTATGGGTTTGGATTGGAATTTGAATGGATTTCTAGGTCTCTAGATCTTCTTGATCACAACTCATACACTATGCTAAAGTCATTA
This sequence comes from Pinus taeda, assembly GCA_000404065.3. Taxonomy (NCBI): domain Eukaryota; kingdom Viridiplantae; phylum Streptophyta; class Pinopsida; order Pinales; family Pinaceae; genus Pinus; species Pinus taeda. The sequence continues at coordinate 69,840 of APFE030317732.1, read as the reverse complement.
GAGAATACCATAATCATCCATACTATTCGAGATTCCAATCCTGTAGGCTTCGTAACTCATGGGTGTTGGTTCTTATACAATGCATGGTGGTAAGGCTTTAATATTGTGATCCGCACAATTTTAATTTAACATAAAAAGGGATAACACAGATAAATGAACTTGATTAAACAATACAGAAGTGGAGGTTACCCATAATTACAAGGGTGGAGGTTACCGTTCTTTCAAAACAAAACACTGTCAACATACAATTCACTAGTTGCAGAACCGTTGATTAGAGAAAGCATTTATGTATTGTGATGTAAGCATTTTAGTAAGGAGTTGTTTTTAGTGAGATTTTTCGAGTTTTGAGTGTTGGAATTTGCTTGAAAAATAGAATTTTACTGAAAAATTTGTGGTGAAAGTTTGATTTGTGTTATTTAAACTAGTTTTTTGATTGTGTATATGGATTGGACACCCTGAAAAACCTTAGAATATTTTTATTGTGTATATTGTGTAGGGATTACCCATCAAACTTATAATTTCAATAAATTCTTGGGCAGATTTAAAAAAAATTAAATTAGAAAAATCCAAAAAATACCTTAAACATAACACAACTCCTTTCCCAAAACAATTCAATACGATGGTCTTGAGGATAAATATGAAACTAGGAAACTATTAAGGATAGGTTGACAACGAAACTGTCGCCACGATCTAACCACCTTAGATTGGAAGCGCTTCAGTTGAGGCGCTTTAATTACAAATTTCCAAATTAAAAATTAATTGCATTGTAATGCACAATAGGCAACCCTACGACAACCTCCCATCCCTCCGAGGAAATCACAGGCGTTGATTACGTTATATGACCAAGAATATTCACCTGTCATTTAATCCTTTAATCATGTGTGGCCATTCATAAGAAATTTAAAATAGTCCAAACCCACCTCCAGAACTGAAATAGGTACTCAGACTAATTAGATTTTTATATAATATATTTTAGGTAAATATAAATAAAATAAAATTATAATTATAAAAATAAATTTCAGAAGGAAAAAGAAAAAGAAAAAATTAAATTTTAAAGTAAAAGATTCAATTATAATAGCATATTTTAGAATTGAGAAGGAATTTTGATGGTGTGATTGTTTTAATCTCAATTTCCAATGTTAAATTTGTTGAAAAGTTAACTAATGAGATTACAAAAGCACAACAGAGAATCAAATAATCACATACACAACAGACATATAATAGGAATTGGTAGAATACGTTAAAGAGAGTAAACACTACAATGGAGAATAAAATCACAAATTTCTATTATACACTAGCCTTGGCCTTGCTTGGATTGCATAGGCAGAAGCAAGATTACATATTTATAGACCGGAGAAGAGTTCTAGATGTCTCCTCATGTGAAATTCATGGAATCACAGTGAAGCTAGAAAGTCAAGGGAGTGCGTTGGTGTCGGGGGTAGCTTTCGGCGTAGGCGGCATCGATGACTGTTGTTGTGTTGGCTTCATTTGAATTCATATTTAACATTCTCCCATTTGAAGCCAAATGAAGAATCATGAATCAAGTCACACCGAATCCTACCATGGCTATACATAACTCATGTTTATTTCTTGGTAGAATCTTAGTGAGCATATCAGCAGGGTTTTTATTTGTATGTGTCTTTTCCAAGGATAATTGTCCTTCCTCCAACACATGGTCGATCCAATGGTACCTTAAGTTATTGTGCTTGGTTTTTTACTGAAATAATGGGATTTTCGCCAAGTGGATGGCAATATGACTATCACAATACAACACATAATTGTCCTACTTTATTCCTATCTCTCTTGGGAATCATTATATCCATGACATCTATTTGCAAGCCTATGTTGTAGCTATGTATTTTGCCTCTGTTATAGAGCTCCTATTCTTTATATCCTTGACACCCAAGACACTGTTGCTCCTACAAATGTATACAAATAAATTGTAGTGGACTTTCTCATTCCATATCTCCAACCATATCTACATCTGTAAATCCTTCGAGCACAATTTAATTATGAGCAAAACATAAACAATAATTACTAGTACCCTTGAGATGCCTCAAAGTCCATTTTACAGCTTGCAAATGTTGTTTGCCTGGATTGGCAAGGAACCTCCTCACTACTCCCACTAAATATGCAATATCTAGTTGTGTGCATACTATGGGATACATCAAGTTTCCAATTGTTGAAGTGTAAGGAATCTTGTTCATTTCTTCCTTATCATTGTCATCACTAGGACATAACTCAGTACTCAAATTGAAGTGGGTTGCAAGGAGTGTACCAACTAGCTTGACATCCTTCATATTAAACTTGTCAAGCACCTTCTTGATATATTTTTCTTGTGACAACCACAATCTTTTGTTTTTCCTGTCACGCATGATCCTCATGTCCAATATTTGTTGTGATGGACCCAACTCCTTCATTGCAAATTTGCTACCCAAATCTTTCTTCAACCTATTGATCATATTTTTATTATGCCCAACAATCAACATGTCATCCACACACAACAATAATATTACATATTTTCTTTGACCATACCTCTTTATATAGACACAATGGTCAGCTTCCAACCTATGAAAACCATGTTCGAACATGAACGAATCAAATTTATTATACCATTTCCGAGGTGCCTATTATAGAGGCTCTTCTTCAACCTGCAAACTGGATCTTCTTTGCCTTTTTCTATGAAGCCTTTTGGCTACTCCATATAAATTTCTTGCTCCAATTCACCATGAAGGAAAGAAATTTTACATCTATCTATTCACATTCTAAGTATAAAGTAGCAACAAGGCCAAGAATGACTCTGATGGATGACATTTCGACAACAGGTGAGAAAATATCAGTGAAGTCAATACCTCATTTTTGGGAAAATTCTTTCACCACTATCCTTTCTTTATACATTTCCTTCTTTTCGGCACCTTCATGCTTAATCCTATATACCCATTTATTTTGTAGAGCCTTTATACCCTTTTAAAGCTTTACCAACTCCCACGTTTTATTTTCCAGCACAGAGTTGATTTCTTTCTCCATTGCTTTCTTCCATTCTTTACTATGCTCAAGTTTCCAGTCCTCTTGAAAACAACCAAGCTCACCTTCATCAACTAATAAGATACGGTTTGAAGGAAAATACCTTTGTGAAGGATTATGAGGCCTAGAATAATTATGAACTAATTGTGGTCATGCATTATCAGGTTGAATCTCCTGTAAAGGTTCCTGCAAGATTCCTTCCTCTTGGTGTTCATTTCCACTTGTTGTCCTTCCTGCTCTTTAATTTACTATCAATTTTCTTGTATTGGTGGGATGCTTTCATGCTTCTCTTCAAACTTTTCGATGTCCAACTCACCTACAATCGTATTAAACATTTATGATTCATTGAATATAACATCCTTTCTTCTAATAAGTTTATGTTTGACTAGATCCCATAAACGATAACCAAATTCTTCTTCTACATATCCCATTAAAAATCATTTCATAGATTTATCATCTAACTTAGTTTTATTTTATTTGGGAATACATACAAATGCTTCACATCCAAATATTTTCAAATGACAATAATTCAACTTCTTACCAGTCCAAATTTCTTCAGGGATGCCTCCATCCAAGGCTATAGTTGGAGATTGATTTATTAGATAGAAATTTTTCCTTACAACCTCTACCCAAAAATGCTTCTCCAAACCAGAATTTGAAGATGTACTCTTGAGTTTCTCCATAATGGTGTGATTCATCCTTTCTGCAACATCATTTTGTTGAGGGGTACCAGGCACAATCTTCTCATGCTTTACGACAAAACTTTTACAATATTCTTTGAATGAATTTGAGAAATATTCTCATCTCCATTATCTATTTTTAAGCACTTGGGAAATTTGTTAGTCTCTCTTTCAACAACAACATGGAATTTTTGAGATATCTCAAACTTCACTTTTAATTTTCATAGGGTATTCCAAAACCTTCCTCGATGCATCATCTATAAATGTTACAAAATATGATGATCCTCCTAATGATTTGATGTTAATAGGCCCAAACAGATCCATGTTTATAAACTTTAACAACTTTTTCTTTCTATCATGGCCACCTCTAAGGAATGAAACCTTTATTTGTTTGATATATACAATGCTCACAAAGATCAATATTATAGGATTTCAAACCTGTTAGTAAATTTTTACCAACAAGGATATGTAAGCCCTTCTCGCTCATGTGGCCCAAACGTTTATGCCATAAATCTGCTGAATTTCCTTCTTTTGTGACAACAACCAAATATGATTTTCCTGTCATTTCCTTGAATGTATATATAATGTTCCTATCTTGGGTCCTCTAGTCATGACCAATTCTCCTTTGCTAATTTTCCAACATGATTTTCCAAATCTTGTGGAATATCCTCCATCATCTAGTTGTCCAATAGAGATCAAACTCATGCACATTTCTGGTACATGCCTGGCCTATTTCAAAAATATATTTTGTCCATCCTTCATCTTGATCTAGACATCTCCCACTCCAACAATACTGCAAAAATGATTATTCCCCAAATGCACTCTACCATAATCACCAGGCTTATATGCAAAAAAAACTATCTTTACATGGGGTTACATGGTGATATGCCCATGATTCAAGGATCCAATAAAAGCTACTACTAGATATATATAAACATGCATCCTCTACTAAAACAATAAATAACACATCACCATTTGTGACTACAACAGTAGTCTCACCTTGATTTGTGTTGGATGGCTTGTGATTTGTACTAATCGATTAATAATCCTTTTGTCCTTTCTTCTATAGGAATTTACAAGGCAAGTTCCTCAGACAGAACACCAAAGGACACCACTCACAAACAGATCATAGATCAATACACCAGTATTCTTGACATGGTTAAAACCCTCAAAGAGGGAAATAGTCCATGGCCTGAGCCAACGCGACCACTTCAGGAAATTTATTAATAAAAGAAAGAAAATTTACATAAGCTTCTATCATGAATGGTCACCCTACAAATGACCGTCTGTGCTCTTTAAATAGAGATCATGGACCAATCAGGTGTTAGGTCACGGATCAAGTGTTGGTAATAATGAGGAGAGAATGAACCCGTCGAATCACTTCATGTCTAGAACATATCATGACCGTTGGATTGTAAGTTACAAATGTACATAGTAAAGAAACACACTTTACCTAACTCTACACTAGACTAAGTTGTACTTAACTATTTCCTATTTGTCAGAATATCTTAACATCCCCCCTTAATAACAAATTGGGATAGAATTGAAGGATGTACAAATATGACACAATATGAGAATGAAGGAGACATTAGAGTCTATCCCCCCTTAGTGACAACTCCCTAAACTCCAACCATAAATCGAAGTTTAGCAAACTTCGCCTCTGTGAGAGTCTTTGTAAAGATGTCTGCAACTTGATCATCGGTTGAACAATATTGCACTTCAAGAACATGGTCATGAATGAGCTTTCTGATGAAGTGCATGTGTAGTTCAATGTGTTTTTTGTGCTGATGATGGACTAGATCTTTGCATAGTTGAATGGCACTTTGATTATAACACCAAAGTGTAGTCGGATGTTTCTGCTGAAAGCCAAACTTTGACAGGATCTGACGAATCTACAGGGCTTCCTTACTAGCTTCTATAGTTCCACGATACTCTTCTTTTACTAAAGAAAGAGAAATGGCACTTTGTTTCTTACAGGCCCATGTAATAGGTCCAGAACCAAGAGTGAACACATAACCTGCAGTAGACTTCTGATCATCAGGGTCACCAAACCAATCAGAATCATTGGAACCAACCAACAGAGGAGATGCTTCTGCACTGTAATGAATCCCAAAATGAACTATACCTCGAACATAATGAAATATTCTTTTAGTTGGTTTCCAATGAATTTCATGTGGGATTTTCATAAACCGAGCAATAAGGCCAACAACAAAGGAAAGGTCAGGACAAGTATGGGTCATATACAAAAGTTTTCCTACAAGTTGACAGTATAAGGTAGCATCAATTTTAGGGGAAGTACAAGTGGCTAAAAGTTTGACTTGAGACTGAAATGAAGAAGGGGTTGGCTTACAGTCTTCCATGTGAAAGTGGCATAGAAGATCATAGACATACTTGGACTAGGAAAGGGAAATACCTTCCTTGGATTGCAAGACTTGAAGACCAAGAAAATAACGCAAGTGTCCTAAGTCTGTCATTTCAAACTTATTTTTAAGGTTGGACTTCACATGGTTTATAAGGTTGGGATCACTACCAGTAAGGATAATATCATCAACATAAAGAATAAGAATGATAAGAGACTTTCTCAATTTCTTGGTGTAGATAGTATTGTTAGAATGCCACCTAGTAGAGCTAGTTTGTAAAAGAAAGCTATCCATTTTGGCATACCAAGCCCGAGGGGCTTGCTTGAGACCATAAAGGGATTTCTTAAGCCGACATACAAGGCTAGAGTCTGTTTATATAAAGCCAGTAGGTTGTTCCATATAGATTTCTTCATGCAAGTCCCCATGCAAGAAGACAGATTTAACATCCATCTGATGGACTTCCCATTTGAAAGAGGCAGAAAGGGAAAGAACAAGGTGGATAGATTTCATTTTGGCAACAAGGGAGAAGGTTTCATTATAGTCAATGCTTCAACTTGTGAAAAACCCTCAGCAACAAGACGAGCTTTATGTTTATCAACTTTTCCATCTAGTCCATACTTGGTTCTATAAACCCATTTACATCTAACAAGTTTTCGTCCATTTGGAAGAGGAACAAGATCCCATGTATCATTTTCCAAAAATAAACTATATTCTTCATTCATAGTTGCATCCCAATCTAGATGGCATGAAGCTTCTACAAAGGTGTCAGGATCATAATTCGTTGAAGCTTGAGCTAGTAAAGAAGAGGCTCTATTGAACTAAGAACATGTACGCCGTTGATCTGTAGGATCACCGACAAGAGCACCTGCTACATCCCAAGTAGCATGGAACCGTTTTGGAAGCTAAGTTGAAGGAGGGTCCTAAGAAGGTGGGGGAGGATTGTCATCCTTGTTGTCATCATCTGAAGAAGAAATTTTTTCAGAAGTAGAAGGGATAGAGAGAGGTGGCACATCTGCTCAACTAGGCCCATAAGTCGATATATTTTCAGCAAACTTTACATCTCTTCTAATGATAACATTTTTGGACTTGAGTGGAATAAGTATATATCCTTTGACATCTTCAGAATATCCAACAAAAATACATTTTTCACTCTTAGGTTCTAATGCTTTATGTTTTTCATCTAGAATATGGGTCCATGCTTCACTTCCAAAAAACACCAAAGTGACTTACATCTAGTTTAATTGAGCTTTGTGCTTCTTCTAGAGTCATATTCTTTAAAACCTTAGTAGGAGTGCGATTTACTATGTAATCTGAATAGTTAATTATTTCTGCCCAAAAGTTAAGACTAAGTCCTTTAGATTGAAGCATACAATTAGCCATTTCCTTTAAGGTGTTATTCTTCCTTTCAGCTCACACCATTTTGTTGTGGAGTATATGGAACAATATGTTGCATTTGAATTCCATTCTAAGTGCAAAAGTTGATGAATTTGTTGTTAGCATATTCTCCGCCATTATTGGATCTTAGCTTAAGAATTTGATGTCCAGATTGTTTCTCAACAAAGGCCTTAAAGGCCAAAACATGTTAAATACTTCACTCTTGGGTTTTAAGAAGTATACCCAAGTGTGTCTGGAGAAATCGTCAATGAAAATTAAGAAATACTTGTAGCTAGAGAATGAAACAACTAGATGTGGACCACATAAATCACTATGCACAAGATATAAAGGGGCTAAGGCATGCCAAGAGGCATGCTTTTAAAAACTATCCCTATGATGTTTTCCAAGTACACATCCGGAACAAACACTATCTCTGCAAGATACCATTGGAAGACCTGTCACCATATTTTCTTTACATAGATTCTGAAGGAAGCGATAGTTTAAGTGACTACATCGCTCATGCCAAAGTTTGCTCACTTCATCATTACGAGAAACAAATATCGAGGGAAGATTTGATGACCCAAAATTGTTGAAATTATACAACCTTGTAGAATCATTACCAATGCTAGTAGCTAAAATTTGTTTAATATCTCTTAGGTCCTTAATTACAACATTTTTAGGTGAAAATTCAATGATTTTACCTTCACCTGAATGAGTTATCTGATATACAGATAGAAGGTTTTAGGATAAGGTTGGAACACATAATACATTATTAAATTGACCATTGTCTAGATGAAAAGTTCTAGTCACTACAACACTAAGAGATCTATCATCACCAACATATATATTTTTTGTGTTACAATCATTTAAACAAGAAAACATGGCTTTGTTTTTTGCCATGTGATCAAAAGCTTTAGAATTAATGAGCCACTCATGAGAATGAGAAGAAGAAGATACATTTAGTGCATAACCAGACCAATATGCTTGACAAGCACATGCAGAAGGTGTTATTCCTGAAGATGAAGTTGAAGTTGAAGAGTGCTACAAATGCATGTTATGCTTCTTCATTGCTGCTTCCAAGGATTCCCTTTGTTTTTATTTGCCTTATCATTTTTCTGAAATTATTTTTCATTTTGAGACTGAAATTGCTTAGGACCCTTATTTGGTTTAGGACCATTCTTTTTAGGATACTACTTCTTAGGATTATTTGAATTTGGTTGCTGCTAGGTGGCTAAGGCTTTCTTAGAAGAGTTTCCAAGATTAAGAAAACCAAGATATAAGAGCTTTTCTTGTTCTCTTATTAAAGAATCACAAAAGGCATCAAAAGAGGGGGACTTGTAGTCATGTCCTTGAGAAATAAAGACTTCTCTAGTAGAATGGAAGGGGGAAACAAGCATAGAGTAGGTTGGTCCCAACTTAGTAAGAATGGAATAGATAAGGCTACCATCTTATTTATTAACTTTAACACCTTCCAAGAGAAGTCTAAGGGTCTTGAACTTAGACAAAAAATCTTCAATGGAAGAAAAATTATTAGAGTCCAACGTAAGCAACTCATTTTCGAGTTGATGGGCTCTAATTTCATTTTTAATTCCAAAAACTTTAGTGAGCTATTTCATTGCTTCATTAGGAGTATCAAGTTCTACGACATGGGATCGAAGGTATGAAGAAATAAACATCCCTATCAATCCATGTGCTTGATCTTGCCTATTTTCCCATTTGGCTGCCTTATTTTCATCTTGAGGTTTGGTTTTTGGTTTGAGAATATTCTATAATTACTTCTAAGTAAATTCACAATGTAGGACCACCATTGGAAATAGTTGGTGCTGTCAAGAATAACTTGGCATGGACTTTCCATTTTAACAAAAACTAAAGTTGTAGATGTTGAAACTAAGTGTTCTAATGGAAAGATATTGAAAAATTAGATTGATTAAAAAAATGGCTCTGGAAATGGCTTCTGGATAAAGAAGTTATGGCTTTTTGAAGAAAACTTGTTGAAGATGTCAAAGAAGTGTGTGAATGTGCAGAAATGAATAATAATGTTATATTTAAAACCCTGCCCTCCCCCTTCCCATTTCCAAACTTAATCTAATTAGCTCACTTAAAAAAAAAAAATTATGTGACCCACTTTTATAAATAAGTGAAAGCCATTTTTACAATGTTATTTTATGAGCTACCCAATAAATTGTAACTTAAATAAAAGATAAAAAGACTTTAGAATTATAAGTGACTCACTTTTTATAATAGGTGAGAACATTTTTACATAAAGTAACTTTAAAACATAAGTTACATGTGTTTTTTGAAAATGTAACTCAACAAAAAGGAAGACTTGAACTCAAAACCTCTATTCTCATAAAGTAACTTTGGATCAAGTGAGCTAGTTTAAAAGATAAGTAATTTTTGGAAAAGAGGAAGGTGTTTTTTTTTAGTCACTGAAGATTTGGGGTGCGTGATTACTTGAAAAATATCTTTTTTCCTACAAAATAAAAACCACAAAACCCAACATGGACATACACAAAAAAACAAACCTTATGGTTTGAAGTTAACTTTACCTAGAAACGAAATATTTTCCTCAATGTTTCTGATTTTCGAGATCACACTATGGCGTGGTGGAAAAGAACATACGTATGAGAAAAATCCTTCCCTTATGTTTCTAATTTTCCCAGATTGTACAGAGTCATGGGGAAAAGAGCATACACAAAAATGAAAGGTATAAATTCGGTAATAAAAAAATAGAGAGATAAATAAACTGAAATAAACAGAAAGAAAATAACTAAAAACTTCAAATAAACACTGTATACCTTCAGATCTTAACAATTACGTAGCTAGGGCTACTAGAAACCTTTTCATGTGAAACGAAAGGGGTTCCTCACTAGAACAGATGCTCATAACACAATAGAGTAGTCCTCTTGGCCCGAAAGCAGTCAGAAACAGTAGATCTAGGAAACGACAGTCAGATGCAATTGTACCATCTTCGAATTTGGATCACCAATGGATGAGGCCCTCAAATAGCTCTAATACCATGTAGGAATTTACAGGGTAAGTTTCTCAGACAGAACATAAAATGACACCACTCACAAACAGATCATAGATCAATACACTAGTATTCTTGACATGGTTAAAACACTCAAAGAGGGAAACTGTCCACGACCTGAGCCAACGCGACCACTTCAGACAATTTATTAATAAAATAAAGAAAATTTACATAAGCTTTTCTCATGAATGGTCACCATACAAATGACCCTCCATGCTCTTTAAATAGAGATCATGGGCTAGTCGAGTGTTAAGCCACAGATCAAGTGTCGGTAATACCATGGAGATAATGAACTATTAGATCACTTCATGTCTAGAACATATCATGATCGTCAGATTGTAAGTTAAAAATGTGCATAGTAAAGAAACACACTTTACTTAACTATACACTAGACCAAGTTGTACTTAACTATTTTGTAGGTTTTAACCCCATACAGAAATTACCTGCATACGAATTCTAAAAGACAGAAAATAAACAATGCGAGAGCATAACACATAAAACACATATACACAAAGATTTTCCCCTGGATCCCAAAACTAAGACTACCAGCTTGATTTTTCATTATGTTCCTTTCAATGTTATAATACATATTTATACATATCAAAGTATCCAATACCATGGACTGAAAACCATCGTGTCTAATACCATGGATCGAAAACCATTGCGTCCAAAAACATGTGTGAAAATCACGCACAAAACCATAGGTGGCTCTGCCCATCCTAACATAGTGTCAAAAACCAAAATTTTCCAGGCACTGCCCTGACCCCATAAAGTGGGGTTACAGGTACTCCTCAAACCCCCTGTGACCCCCACGCTGCACAATCGACATAACAAAGGGGAGCTCCGCTCACCCTCTAACTCCCGAGTTAACTACATGGGCTAATCATGGAAAGAATAAAACACAACCCAACATTCTCCTACTTGTTGTTTACTATCCACAGGGGGCCTTAAGAGAGCTTAGTCATTTTTCCAGCCCTGAAACGCCCATTGTCTCTCTACACCAAGAGAACTTCTCAGAGCTCACAGATTTTGTCAACACATCTGCAGTATTCTTCAAAGTGTCCACCTTTACTAGCAACACCTTTTTGTCTTCTATCATATCCCTCACAAAGTGATATTGAACATCAATGTGCTTTGTCTTTAAATGATATACGAGGTTCTTTGCCAAGAAATTTGCACTTTGGCTGTCATAGTCTATCCTTATAGCTCCCTGTACTAACCCCATACTTGAACACAATCTCTACAACCAAACTGCTTCCTTGCTTGCATGAGTGGTTGCCATGTATTCTGCCTCTGTAGCTGATAGTGCCACTACAGATTGTTTCTTACTCATCCAACTGACTGCACCTCCAAAGAGGTTAAACACATACCCACTTGTAGATCTTCTCTAATCCAGATCTCCAGCCCTGTCTGCATCAACAAAGGCATGAATATCCAACATTCTGTCCAATATTGATCTTCCTTGGTATCACAAACCATAATCACTAGTGCCACACAAATATCTGAAAACTAGCTTCACTACTGTCCAGTGCTCTTTCCTTGGTTTTTACATAAACCTTCTCAATACTCCCACTGCATGTGCAATGTCTAGTCTAATATAGACCATTACATACATCAAGCTACCGACTGCACTTGCATATGGAACACGGGACATGTCCTCTTCCTCTTCTTGTGTCTTGGGACATTTTTCAGCAAATAACGTCACACCTACAGGAATAAGAACCTTCACTGGTTTACTATCCTGCATATTATCCCTCTGTAGTATTGTCTCAACATACTTCCTCTAGTTTAACCAAAGCTTCCTCTTTGCCTGATCTCTTTTAATTTCCATGCCCAAAATATAGTTTGCAGCACCAAGATATTTCATGTCGAATTTGGAGGACAATTGAGTCTTCAAATCCTAGATAATTTCTTTGTCCTTTCCAAACAGCAACATATCAACTACATACAAGACCAGATAAATAACATGATCACCAATTAATTTAAAATACACACAGTAATTTGCTTTGTTTTTGGTGAAGCCAAGTCCCCGTATAAATGTATCAAATTTTTGATACCACATCCTTGGTGACTATTTTAACCCATACAGAGACTTCTTTAACTTGCATACCAGTTCTTTCTTACCCTTCACTACAAAGCCGTCAAGTTGCTTCATGTAGATTTCCTCTTCCATATCCCCGTGAAGAAATGTTGTCTTCACATCCACCTGTTCTACCTCAAAATCAAAAGCAGCAACAACAAATAAAAGTAATCTAATAGAAGTTATCTTGACAACAGGAGAAAAAATAATACCAAGATCAATTCCCGACACCTGGGAATAACCTTTTTCTACCAACCAAGCTTTGTATTTCTCCACTTTTCCTTTTGCATTTGTCTTCTTTTTGAACACCCATTTTCTGCCAATGGGTTTCCTTCCAGCCGGCAACTCCCCCAAATCCCAAGCCTCATTTTTGTGCAAAGATGCCATTTCATCAACCATGGCCTCTTTCTAGAGTTTTCCATCCTCTGAATCCACTGCTTCCTTCATAGTTCTGGGATCATCATCAGTAATAGACAAAGAAAAATTTGAACAGAAAGCAGATAGACTATACCTTTCAGGTTTCCTTCTTTCTCAAACTAATCTTCTCACAGCCAAAGTTTGTGGCTCTTCATATTGTGATTCCTCCTCTATTGTAAAGTCTGATTCTTCCTTCTTTAGCTCAAACTCTATCTTCTCAGGTTCCTTTGGTTGGAATTCATGTTTAATAACATCTTTCACATTTATGAACACCACATCTCGACTATACACAACCTTCCTTGTTAATAGGTTCCAAAGCTTATAACCCTTTAAACCATCCTTATACCCAATAAAGATGCACTTTTCAGATTTACTATCCAACTTGGTTCTTTTCTCCTTTGGAAAATGTACATATGCATCACATTCAAATACTCGTAGATGTGAAAGAGAGGGTTCCTTACCAATCCATACCTCCTGTGGAGTCTTATCCTCCAAAGTTGATGAAAGTATCCTATTGACCAGGTAACATGCAGTATCCACCACCTCTGCCTAGAATTATTGTCATAACCCGACACCACTAACCATGCTTCTTGCCCTTTCCATCAACGTCTTGTTCATTATTTCTGCAACTCCATTTTTCTGATGTGTATATGGAGTGGCCTTCTGTCGTGATATACCACACTTCTTACAGAATTCTTCAAATTCCTTGCTACAAAACTCTCCACCATTATCTGTCCTTAGCACCTTTATCTTCTTCTCTGTCTAGTTTTTCACCAGAGCCTTAAATTCTTTAAACCTGTCAAAGACTTTAGATTTCTTCTTAAGGAAATATATCCATGTATTCCTTGAGAAGTTGTCTATAAATAATACATAGTACACAGACTTACCCAGTGATGGAACCTTCACAGGTCTAAACACATCATTGTGCACAAGCTCTAATATCTGTTTTGCAATCTTACCACTAGAGGGGAAGCTCACCCGATTATGCTTCCCATATACACAATTTCCATAGAAATCAAAGTTTAGAAAGCTATTACTCATACCTTCTACCATACCTTTACCATGAAGTATTCAAAGGCCCTTCTCTCCAATATGTCCAAGCCTTTGATGCCATAGCATGGTCTTCTCTCTAGAGAACAATAGATTTTCTGCTCCACTTTCAGGAACCACATAACTATTGCACCCATCAATAAAAATGCTACCTTACACCTTGTAAAAAGTTCCAATTCGAACTCCCCACATCAATACCAGTGCTCCTCGAACCATTTTGCAGGTATCCTTCTCGAACATTATTTTTACATCTGCATCATCCAACTTGCTTACAGAAATCAGATTTCTGGCAAATGCATGAATATGTAGATCACTTGGAAGCATTCTAACCCTTCCACCTTGCAACTTCAACTTTAATTTTTTGCGACCAACAATTCTAGCCTTCCTGTTGTCCCCTAACAAGACATCACCACCATCGTATTTCTCATATTCGCAAAACCACTCTCTATGGGGAGTGAAGTGAAAGGATGCACCTGAGTCAATCAACGATGCCTCATGATCTACATGTGTACTTGAAGAGTCCAAATACACATCCCCACCTTCATTTGAGGTGGTTTTCGCCTCTGCAGAAGGAGCCTCATCAGATCCCTTTTCTTTTTCAGGAGCTTTAGATTTTTAGTCCCTTTTGAAGTGGCCTGCCTTTCTGCATTTCCATCACACCACCTTTACATGTTTTCCTAGAGGTTTAGATCTCCCTCTAGATTTAGATCTCCCACTCAATGAATTATTTTTGTTTTTGTTCTAGGATTTTCCTCGTACAGACAAGGCATCACCATTCTGGCTCTCCATATTTTTCTGTCTTATCTCCTTCATCAACAAGGCTATGACTATTTCATCAAACTGTAAGGTAGTTGCATTGCTACCTATTGCAATAACTAGACTATCCCACGAATTTGGTAGAGAACACAACAAACTGATGCACTTATCTTCATCTGAAATTTTAATATCAACAAATGCTAACTGGCTTACCACAGTATTAAATTCGTTTAGGTGCTCTATCACCACATCTCCATATTTCATCCTCAGGTTATACAACTTTTTCCGCAAGAACAGTTTATTCACCAGAGACTTAGACTGGTACAAAGTCCCTAACTTGTCCCACAAAGCCTTCATTGTAGCTTCCCTTGATACATTCAACAATACTAAATCTAAGACACACAATCGTATTGTGCTTCTTGCCTTCGGATCCAACTTCTTCCATTATTCATCGAACACTCTCATTGGTTTAGCACCTGGATCTACCATGATCATTGGTCTTTATCCACCAACAGATCCTCCATCTTTAGTTTCCACAACTTAAAACTCTGACCATTAAATTTCTCGATCTCTATCTTTCCACTACTCGCCATCTTCTTTTACCACCAGAATCGATCTCGCAGATCTCCCACTGAACAAAGTCTACCACAGGCCCGAGAAAAACCCCTCAGCAATAAAGGTTTACCCTTGAAGCCAAAACTGCTCCAATACCAAATGTAGGTTTTAACCTCGTACATAAATTACCTGCATATGAATTCTAAAACACAGAAAATAAACAATGCAAGAGCATAACACATAAAACACATACACATAGAGATTTTCCCCTGGATCCCAAAATTGAGACTACCAACTTGATTTTTCATTATGTTCCTTTCAATGTTATAATACATATTTATACATTCCGAAGCATCCAATACCATGGATCGAAAACCATCTCATCCAATACCATGGATCGAAAACCATCGCGTCTAAAAACATGTACGAAAATCATGCACAAAACCATAGGTGGGTCCGCCCATCCTAACATAGGGTCAAAAACCAAAATTTTTTGGGGCGCTGCCCCAGACCCATAAAGTGGGGTTACATGTATGCCTCAAACGTCCTGTGACCCCCTTGCCCTCCCTAGCTACACAATCGGTGCAACAAAGCGGGGCTCCGCCCCCCCTCTAACCCCCTCGTTAACTACATGGGCTAGTCATGGAAAGAATATAACACAACCCAACATATTTCCTATGTGTTAGAATATCCTAACATCTTCCAGACTATCACATTCTTTCTTCATGTGCCTGGGTTTTCCATAATGAAAGAACATGAGCTACCCCTCCTTGATTTCGATCAACCTCTCGATCTTGAGTGCCCTTGTCAACCTCAATCAATTTTCCTACCACGATCAAGTAGAGCTAGAGCTTGTCCTCCTTGGTTTTCAACAATTGACTTGTGTCGTAGCTTCTCATTCATTACATTGCTACTGACACTATCAAACTTTAGGGTTCTTGCAGGTGTTCAAGTGCTCATAGGAACATTTAAATTTTCCTAGTTGTCTGACATAGAACACATTAACAAGATAGCTTTAATTTCCTCATCTAGAATGATTTTAACAGAGGCAAGATAACTAGTAATAATATTGTATTCATTCAAGTGCCCAGTAACTAAAACACCCTCCATCTTGAGATTATAAAGCTTCTTCATCAAGAACACTTGTTTGATGTCGTGTTCTTCTCATATAGATCATGGAGCTTCTTCCATAATCCTTCTTTCATCTTTTCTCCTAACACATTGAAATACGCATTCTTTGAAAATATTGGTTGATTGTGGAAATCACCTTTCCATATAGCTTATTCCATTCCTCATTTGTCATGGATGAGGGTTTCTTTATTACACCCTCAACCAAAAAATACTGATATTTTAAGGTTAGTATATCCTCCATATGTGATTTGCATAGGGAAAAATTAGTCTTGCTCAATTTCTCTATATTATTAATTGTTGTCTCCATTCTCAATAAAATTAATGCCCCAAAAAATCAAACTCCATTTCCAAAATAGAACTTTAAATAATACACCCTTTAAAAAAAAATTTCATCCCCTTTAATTTTATTTTTTTATTTTTTTATCATATAACAAAGGAGCACATCTTCTTCTTAATTGATTTATTTAATAATTAATTAATTAGAATACACAAGTTCCAACCCATTCCCAAATTTAAGTGATAAAACCTTTATATAATCCTTTCCAACTTAATCAACTTGTTTAAATGGATCCCATTCTAAAAAAAAACATTTATATAATGGTTTCCAATTTCTTAATAAAAGTTTTAAAGAAATATTTTGTCAAAATATAAAATAAAAAGCATGAAAGTCATTGAGTTCACCGTTGTTGCATGACAAAAAAAATCCATTGTCCCGAAGAATCTCAGCTCTCTGGCATTTTTTTCGCCCTTCATCTCTTTCCAAGAACTCAATCACCAGAGTCATGCCTTCTAGTGTGCTACAATAGCTTTGAACCCTCAACCTATTAGTGCAATGGGAGTTGAGGCCACCCACAACAATGTAGCACACCAAGCTTGGTGCTCAACTCAACTAGTTTCACGCAATTTTTGGCATAGTGCAACAACTTTCTATACACACAGAGATCACAGGCACAGACTCAATTTTCTTCTAGCCTCACAAATTTGGCTCTCTAATACCAGTTGATGAGATGAGAGAAGTAAAACAGAGAATAAAATCATCACAAACACAACAAGAGATAACAGGAATAGGTAGAATACAAGAGAGAAAAAACAGCAATGGAGAACAAAATCACGAATTTCTATTACACACAGGCCTTGGCCTTGCTTGGATTGCATAGGAAGAGGCAGATTACAAATTTATATATACAAGAAGATTTCTAGGTTTCTCCTCATTTGAAATTCATGGTTGGCTAGTGAAGACTAAAAGTCAAGGGAGGTGGTTGGTGTCAATGATATCTTTTGGCATAGGTGACATTGGTGACTATTGTTGTGTCAGCTTCATTTGACTTCATATTTAATATTAACCACTTTCCAATAGGGAAATTGCAGTTAAAGAGCATTTTGAGACAAGGATTAGAGGTTTTCACAACGAGACAATAGACAACCAGTGGGACCAAAGAACGCTCAGAGGGACCCAGACTTTGTAGGGGGTAGTATTACCTCAACAAGTTGAACTCAACATAGCTAAATCAAAGTTTCAAAACTATTAAGAAAGTTTTTATCCTTTTCCCTTTTCCGTCTCTTATGATTTTAGTGGTGTTTATCTCATTTAAACTAGCACAAATTAATTGAGATCAATATAACAAAAAAATAAAAATAATGATGGTTAATATGGAGGACCCAAAGGAAACGTTTCCATATTGAGGGAGAATGCCAACATATATGAGACACAAGTACCACTCCTTAACATAGCAGGAAACAAAGTTGCAAACTATTTGATTAGTTTGGAGAGGGTAGGGTACAACTATGGTTTGAAATCTCAAGTGAATGCTTCGCTGCCATTTCTAAACCTTGTTCATCAAGTAGGTGGGATCTATTATTGGAAACACCACCTTTAGCTTGTTAATGGACCTTCATTTCCTCACCCTACCGTAATAGTGGAGGATTCAACAGAATTATGGGGCTCTTCTATAGCATATTTTCTTTAGAAGGGCACTTCCAACATAGGTGAGAGATTATTTTTTATAAACATAAAAGAATATAAGGGGATTTTAAGCCGTAGGAAAATCCAAAAGCTAAGGCAAACACCTAAGAAAAAATTCACAATGATCCTACTAAAAGTAAATAGTATATCTAGCAAGGCTTCTCAAACTAGTGTAGAGAAAAAAGCTATTACGGGTCTTGAATCAAGTCTGAAAAAATAGAGGGTATTGTAGCAAACAAAGAAGATAAAACAATAAATAATCATGATAATAAAGACCTCTATAGTCCAACATCAACACCATTAATGTGGTCATTGATACTATATGTAGAATATCTCATTGGCATGGAAAGGGACTCGAAATTTTAGAAGAGAAAAGGTGGTATGAAGGCAAGAAAGTAAAGGAAATTGTGGAGTTCAAGGGGAAATTAGAGAGAGAAAATAATTATATTAAGGAACAAATCACAAACATGTAGGGTAAAATTGAAAAAGGGTAGCAAGAAGTGGTTGCCTTGAAACAAGAAATAGAGCAGATAAGGGTAACTAGCCTTGAGAAGTCAGAACTGGTAAAAGAAGAGGATACAACACAAATAAAGGAGATTCAGTTAGCATTGGCTGAACTAGAAACTAAAGAAAACCAATTAAAAGATCAGATAGAAGAGGCTAAATCATGGTTACAAGTTGTAGGTGGGAGCTCTTATTGGAAACACAACCTTCATCTTGTTAATGGACGTTACATTTCCTCACACTGCCATAACAGTGGAGGATTCAGCAGGATCGTGGGGCTCTTTTATAACATATTTTCTTTAGAAGGTCACTTCCAACATAGGTGAGAAATTGTTTTTTATAAACAAAAAGCAATATAAGGGGATTTTAAGTCATAGGAAAATCCAAAAGCTAAGGCAAACACCTAAGAAAAAAATCACAATGATCCTACTAAAAGTAAATAGTATATCTAGCAAGGCTTCTCAAACTAGTGTAGAGAAAAAAGCTATTACGGGTCTTGAATCAAGTATGAACAAAACATAGGGTTTTGTAGCAAATAAAGAAGATTAAAAAGGAAAGAATCATGATAAAAAGGACCTATATAGTCCAACATCAACACCATTAATGTGGTCATCGATACTATATGTGGAAGAGCTCATGAGCATGGAAAGGAGGCTTGAAATTTTAGAAGCGAAAAGGTGGTATGAAGGAAACAAAGTAAATGAAATTGTGGAGTTCAAGGGGAAATTAGAGATTGAAAATAAATCTCTTAAGGAACAAATCGCAAACATGTAGGGTAAAACTAAAAAAGGTAGCAAGAAATGGCTTCCTTGAAACAAGAAATAGAGCAGAGAAGGGCAATCATCTTTTAGAAGTTGGAATTCCTAAAAGAAGAGGACATAAAACAAATAAAGGAGATTCATTTAGCATTGGACGAACAAGAAACTAAAAAAAATCAACTAAAAGATTGGATAGAAGAGGATAAACCATGGTCACAAGTTGTAAGTGGTTCATAAAAAAAATAAAAAAGAATCATTGAGAAGCAAATCAAAATTCAAATAAAATAAGAACAAGACAGGCAAAGGCAAGGCTACAAATACCATTATCAAAGGTTTGAGGGACTATGGTGAAAATGAAAGGACTGGCATCTTAGCAAGGGAATTTCTTAAATATAAATTGAAGTTGACATGGTGTATTCATCAAGGAAGAATAATTGGAAAGAAGGTAGAGGGAGGAAGAGATAGACATATAAGAGTTATCTTCAGGAGTATAAAGGATAATAATATGATCCTTATAAATAGAAGATTGCTTAGAGGCACACGAATCTACTTGGATAAGGACTTGAGTCTTAATCAACAAGATCAACAAAGAAAGGAGTGGGAAAAAGTGAAAGAAATAGGAAATGAGAGAAAATGAGCATGGTGGAAGAACGAGAGAGCCCAAACTAGTGAACAGTTCCGAAATAAGAAATAGGAAATAGGGGCCCCACTAGACTGCTTATAGGTAGTAAGTTGGAATTGCAAAGGTTATCGATGGAGAAAAGGTTCATGGTTGGAGCCCTGATCCAGGTGGATATTGGTGGCCACCCGCTTATTCCACTTGGACCCCCATCATTATTTCTTTCAAGTTTGAAGTCTTATTTGTAGCACAATTTACAATTTTTGGCATCTTTTCGGGCCGTGAACTTCCGCAGCCGTTTTGAGGCCCTAAATGATGTTTCTGGGAAAATAGGGGCCAATGCATGTAATAATTTGATGTTGGCCACTTGAAAGTTGTAGTCCTCAGATAGCTCTTTCTAACAAGGTATTATAAGCGTAAAATGAAGATCATATGCTAAAGTTACGACCCCGGGAAGTTGATGTGCCAATTTACCCAAACGAGGCCCATAGCTTAGTGCTTCATCTCTTAGGGTTAGTTTTTTGGATGTTTAGGGTTTTCCATTGTTTCTCAATTATAAATAGGCCTTTTAGCCTCATTGTAACACAATTTAGAGGCATGTAGCTGCCACATCTCTTCTCAGAGGTAAGCTATCATCACCCGAGCTAATATTATTTCCATTCTGTTTGTAAGCATATTTCAGTGTTTGATATCTATAATTTGTTGTGTTCTTGTTTAAATTCAGATCAGTGGTATCAGAGTGGTTTTCTCTTTCTCTATTTTTCTTTGCATGTCCCCAACGAGGTTGAAATAGAAGGAGTTAAGGCTTGAATTGGTCGAACCTTTACAAGACCAACCTCGCAAATCCCAATGACATCCCATGGGGGAAGAAACGAAAAAAAAGGGAGTAGGATATCCTATCAAAATATTTCTCGAGGTGGCCCTCGAGAAATAAAGGAACATGACGATGGATAACCTTTCCCATATCCTTCAACGGTTTCCTACTAATGGCGCATGCACATCCAGCAGCCACTCTAGAGGCACCACTCCTTTTAAGGTACAAGTAAACTTTGACATTCCCATATTTGAGGGCCAAATAGCTGCATACGTCATAGATAAATGGTTAAATCTACTAGAAGGATATTTTTTTGTTCATGATTTTTCCAGCCAGGAAAAGATTACTTTTTCTTTTCTCAAAGCCGCCCCCCATGTCAAGGACTGGTGGGAAACCTACTTTGAGCAAAATGATGAAAGTATGCCCTCAATGTTTCAGCTGCACCAACTTTCAATTCATTTCGGGATGCCATCAAGGAGCACTACTACCTTGTTGGGAATTATGAGGATAAATACATAAAGTGGACCACATTGCTGCAAAGAAGGGACCAAGATGTGCTGTAGTTTACCAATGTTTTTCATACCTTTGCACGAAGTTAGCTATCAAGGATTTTGAGAAAGATTTGGAACTCAAGTACCACGGCTGCCTACATAGGTACATATAGGATGAGATGGAGTTCCTAGACATCTCCTTGCTCGGCACGACGTACTAATACACTATCAAGATCGAGCAGAAGCTTAAACATAAGAAGAAAGACTTTGGATCTGTGAATCTGAACCAAGGGTAAGGTGTCCCCAAATCACAGAACAAAGGACAATGCCAAGGTAAGGCGACTAAGGACAACCCGCCAAAGCCATAAGTAAATAACAACACTGCAAAGACAAATAAGGAGATAGGAAATTGGTGTGAGTTTCATAAGAGCTCCACTCACAACACAAGTGAGTGCCAGGCCAAGCAGTAACTAGTGGCCAAGATGAAGGCTTCTGAATCAGATGCATGTTTTGAATCTGAGTTAGAACCTAATAAGGGGAACGATAAAGGGAAGCATATTATCAATGTGGAGCCCAACGCCACCGTTTCCACCACAAAGGTCCAAAAGGAGGAACCTGAAGATCCAGAGGAGGAGGAGCACTTCTTCCACTCCCATATGTGGGTAAAGGGCTCCTCGATATAGTTCATTGTCGACAGCGAGAGACAAAAGAACCTCATTTCATTAGAGGTTGTGAAACAAATGGACTTATCAACTAAAACATACCCAAAACCATACACCATCAGGTGGCTTAACCAAGGACAAGATCTTCACACCATCCAATAGTATTGCCTTCCATACAACATCAAGTCCTTCACGAATGAGGTATTATGTGACATTTCTCCCCTTGATGTTTGTGATGTATTATTAGGCCAACCATACTTGTGGAAGAGACATGATGTATATGAGTCAAGGCCTCGGGCTGTTATTGTTACCTTGGGAAATAAGTTGTACAGGATACCGGAGGTACACCACCTACCACCATCTCTTTGATTACTATAAAAAAATGCAGTAAGCTCATTTCCAAAACCTAGAAATTTGTTTTCTTGATGATATGCCCTCAGGGAAAGAGGAAGACAATGGCGATGATCTCTAGATAGGGCCCCTCTGCATGAAAACAAGAAATGGACAAGGTCGTGGAGGAGTACGAGGACATCTTCACCTCCCATACAATGGTGCCTCTACACTATTAGGTCAAACACTCCATCGATCTGACCCCGGGTGCATCATTGCCCAATGGACTAATCTATTAGTGCTTTGTTATGGAGAATGACGAAATCAAGAGGTAGATTCAGGAGTTGCTGTAGAAAGGTCACATCTGGCCCTGTTCATTGCCCTATGGGAGCCTGATCATGTTGGTATTGAAGAAGGATGGGACTTGGAGACTTTGTATTGATTATTGGGTGCTGAACAAGATCACATTCCAGAATAGGTATTTGATCCCACATATTGATGACCTTCTTGACCAACTCAAGGGGGGAAATATTTCAACAATATCGACTTGAAGTCTAGATATCACCAATTTCCAATCGAACCCTCCGATGTGTGGAAGAGTACCTTCAAAGACAAGGAGGGCCTTTTCGAATGGTTGGTTATGCCTTTCGAGTTGATGAATTATCCTGCAACTTTCATGAGGCTGATGAATGACATATTGTGTCCATTCACCAACTCATTTGTAGTGTTATACTTGTATGACATCATGATCTTCAGCCACATCTGAAGAGCACCTCCACCACATCCGACAGGTTCTCCAAACACTGTGACAATACAAGCTGTGTGCCAATTTGGAGAAATGCACTTTTGGCATGACCTAGGTTTAGTATTTGGGATACATTATTGATGAACGGGGGGTGCATGTGGATCCAGTTAATATCCAATTCATTCAAGATTAGCCAGCCCCAACCACTCTAACAGATCTCCGTAGCTTTCTGGGTCTTGCCAATTTCTACTACAGGTTTTTGTTGGGGTTCTTTCATATCACTTGGCCCTTGAGTCAAGTCACCAAGGGAGGAGTGAAAGAAATTATTTTGGATTGAATCTCAAGAGAAGGCATTCACAGAGTTGAAACATTGCCTCTGCTCTGCACTAGTGTTCACATTACCTGACTTGCAACAACCATATGAGATCAAGGCATATGCCTTTGACTATGCTATTGGGGTAGTCCTTACTCAATAGGGGCATCTTGTGGCATATCATAGTGAAACACTTTCAGACACAGTCTGGAAGTATCCCACCTATGACAAAGAGGTGTATTCCATTGTGCAGGCCTACTAATAATGGAAGCATTACATTTTGGGGAAGGAAACAATCATCCACACAGACCACCGACCCTTGTAGTTCATAAAGAGGCAAGGGAAATTGTAGAATGATCACCATCAAAAGTGGTTGACATACTTGTAATACTTCCATTTGAATATCAAGTACATCAAGGGAAACACCAATAATGTTGCATACTACCTTAGCTGACCACCGATCATGGTGTTAACCACCGTGCTCAATTATTGTGGGCACGAGACTTCTGATTGGCCACTTCTCTACAAAAGAGATCCATAATTTGGCCACACATACCAGACGCTCTTGGAGGGTCATCAAGTTCTAGATTTTCACCTCAAGGATGCACTATTATCACCTAGGACACCTCTGTGTTCCTTCAAGCGAGCATGCTAAGATGATTTGGACTACAGTCGGGTCACTGGGCATTTTGGGGTCGAGAAAAAAGTGGTAGTATTGCAGAAGTATATCTATTGGCCTAATCTTCGACAAGATGTTGGGAAGTACATCAGATCCTGCACTACCTACACCATTGCCAAATCCACCATCAAGAAGAAAGGCCTTTATACTCCATTGCCTACCCCTAGTTGACCTTTGGAATCCATCTCCATGGATTACATGTTGGGCATTCCTTCTACTAATCATGGCAACGACTGTGTGTTTGTGGTCATCGACAGATTCTCAAAGATGGTCATTGTGGTGGCTTGCAAGAAGAATATCATAACAGAAGCCACTACTAAACTCTTCTTTGAACGAGTGTGGGTACACTTTGGGATCCCACAATCTATCATCTTATATCAGGAGAGAAGGTTCCTCAGTACATTTGGTTCAGTCTCTGGTCGATGTTGGACACCAAGCTCACTAAGTCCACAACTTTCCATCCCCAAACTGATGGCCAAACATAGGTTGTCAATAGGATGATTGTACACATTTTGTGCATGTACAACTCAAAGAATCCATGCACATGGGATGAGAGCCTCCCCTATTTCCAGCAAATCTATAACTAGGTTCTCCACAACTCTTTTCAGGTGGGCTTGGGATTCCAGCCATTATGTCCCGTTAATGTGGCCATACCATTTACAGCTAATTAGGTAGATTCAACTCATGTCTATTCTGAAGACGACAAGGCAAATGGATTCATTGAGCACATGAAAGACATCCACCAGTAGGTCCATGACATTATGGAGAAATCAAATGCCAATTACAAGTAGCGACATTATCAAAATTGGGTGCCGCATAAGTTTCAGGTGGGCGATAAAGTCTATTTGCATTTGCATAAGGAACGCCTTACCAGAGCCTATTGGAAACTCATACCACTTTGATATGGTCCTTTACCATTACCAAGGTTGTGGGAGACAATGCATTTGAGCTTAGTATTCCCCCATTCCTTGGCCTATAACCATTGTTCATTGTGGACCGCCTTCGGGCCTACTTCCCACCATTGTTGGACACATCCGACATTACAGAACAACTCATACCAATAGAGTTAAACCCTGACTACATGGAACAAGCGACAACTAATCAGATCATGGACATGTAGATCATGGACACTCGACAAAAAAGGATCCAACTATATCGAGTTTTCAAAGAAGGCCAACTCCTTCACTAGGGCAAGTGGCTCACCAGGGACCAAGTTCAGCAAAAGTTTCCTCATCTCATGGAGGAACTCAACACAATGGGGACCATTTCTTCATAAGGGGGAGGAATGATCTAGGTGGATATTTGCGGCCACCCACCTATTTCACTTGGACCCCCACCATTATTTCTTTTAGTTTTTCAGTTTCCTTATTTGTAGCACAATTTACTAGTTTTAGCATTTTTTTTCAGGTCATGAAGTTCCACAGCAGTTTTGAGGCTCTAAATGATGTTTTTTTGGGAAAATGGGGGCCATCAAGGGTTAGAAGTTGATGTTTGCCACTTGAAAGTTGTAGTCCTCAAATAGATCTTTCTAACGAGGTATTTTGTGTGTCAAATGAAGATTGTATTCCAAAGTTACGACCCCGGGAAGTTGATGTACCAATTTACCCAAACAAGGCCCATAGTTTGGTGCTTCATCTCTTAGTGTTAGGTTTTGCATGTTTAGGGTTTTCCATTGTTTCTCAATCATAAATAGTCCTTTGAGCCTCATTTTAACACAGTTCAGAGGCATGTAGCCACCACATCTCTTCTTAGAGATAAGCTACCATTGCCCGAGCTAGTCTTAGTTCCATTATGTTTGTAAGCATGCTTCAGTGTTTGATATTATTGAAATGAAGTGTTATTTTTGCTGCATCCCTATATTTATGGGTATATCTGTAATTTTTTACATTCTTGTTTAAATTCGAATCAGGCCCATAGTAGAGGGGAGAGATATTATCATTCTTGTAGAAACATATGTGCACGATGGATGTAAGGTTCCAGATTTCCAGGGTTACAAGAGGATTTCAGTTTGGAACAAAGGGAATGAAACATCAAAGGACACAAGGGAGTCACAATGCTAATAAATGAAAAATGATGTTGATCCAGGTGGATGTTGGTGGCCACCCAACTTTTCCACTTGGACCCCCACCACTGTCTCTTTCATTTTTTTAGTTTCCTTATTTGTAGCACAATTTACTATTTTTGGCATTTTTTCAGGTCCTAAACTTCCGGAGTCGTTTTGAGGCCCTAAATGACATTTTTTTTGGGAAAACGGTGGCTTATATAAATAAAAAATTGATGTTGGCCACTTAAAAGTTGTAGTCTTTGGATAGATCTTTCTAACGAGGTATTGTATGTGTCAAACGAAGATTGCATGCCAAAGTTATGACCTTGGGAAGTTGATGTACCAATTTACCCAAACAAGGCCCATAGTTTGGCACTTCATATCCTAGGGTTAGCTTTTTGGATGTTTAGGGTTTTCCATTGTTTCTCAATAGTAAATATGCCTTTAAGCCTCATTGTAACATAGTTTAGAGGCATGTAGCCACCACATCTCTTCTTAGAGATAAGCTACCATCGTCTGAGCTAGTCTTATTTCCATTCTGTTTGTAAGCATATTTTAGTATTTTATATTAATGAAATGAAGTGTTATTTCTTATACATCTATGTATTTATGAGTATATCTATAATTTTTTTCGTTCCTATTTAAATCTGGATCAGTTGTATTAGAGTGGATATCATTTTGGGATTCAACTGCATTAAGTAAGTCATTCACGTATGACTATTTCCATGAGAGGTAGTGGGAACTGACTAGTTTCTCATGATTTTTTGAATAGCTCACTTAGCACTCATTACATCGGGTGATGCTCACAGGGGTGGAGAAGTGGGATTGAAACTAGTGAAATGAATCACATAGCGTCAATCATCACTTCTGAGGCTTGCACTCGGTAACCAAGACTTCTCGGGAGTTCACCCATCCCAGATCGCCTTTGGCTCAAGCGCGCTTAACTATGGAGTTTTCCCCACAATCAAGCCCACTTAGCTTGCTACCCCATTTGCAAAACCTTAGAAAGTATTGTACCTCATGAACCATTCAAGTAGAGAGCCCTTCACTCTTTTTGAATTTAAGTATGGGGTTTACGCAGTGCATTATATTAGATACCATTTTAGGATTCAACTGCGTTAAGTAAGTCATTCACGTATGACCATTTCCATGAGAGGTAGTCGAAACTGACTAATTTATCATGTTTTTTTGAATAATTCACTTAGCACTCATTGCATCGGGTGATGCTCACAGGGGTGAAGAAGTGGGATTGAAACTAGTGAAATGAATCACATAGTGTAATTCATCACTTATGGGGCTTGTACCCGGTAACCAGGACTTCTTGGGAGGCCACCCATGCCAGATCGCCTCTGGCTCAAGCGTGCTTAACTGTGGAGTTTTCCCCACAATCAAGCCCACTTAGCCTGCTACCTGATTTGCAAAACCTTAGCAAGTATTGTGCCTCATGAATAATTCAAGTAGAGATCCCTTCACTCTTTTGAATTTAAGTATGGGGTTTACGCAGTGCATTATATTAGATATCATTTTGGGATTCAACTGCATTAAGTAAGTCATTCACGTATGACCATTTCCATGAGAGGTAGTCAGAACTGACTAGTTTCTCATGATTTTTTGAATAGTTCACCTAGCACTTATTACATCAGGTGATGCTCACATGGGTGAAG
This sequence comes from Pinus taeda, assembly GCA_000404065.3. Taxonomy (NCBI): domain Eukaryota; kingdom Viridiplantae; phylum Streptophyta; class Pinopsida; order Pinales; family Pinaceae; genus Pinus; species Pinus taeda. The sequence goes on along the minus strand of APFE030317732.1, from coordinate 41,796 downwards.
AAGTGGGATTGAAACTATTGAAAAGAATCACATAGTGTCAATCATCACTTCTGGGGCTTGCACCTGGTGACCAATACTTCCTGGTAGGTCACCCATCCCAGATCGCCTCTGGCTCAAGTGCACTTAACTGTGGAGTTTTCCACACAATCAAGCCTACTTAGCTTGCTACCCCATTTGCAAAACCTTAGCAAGTATTGTGCCTCATGAACCATTCAAGTAGAGATCCCTTCACTCTTTTTGAATTTAAGTATGGGGTTTACGTAGTGCATTATATTAGATATCATTTTGGGACTCAACTACATTAAGTAAGTCATTCACTTATGGCCATTTCCATGAGAGGTAGTCAGAACTGACTAATTTCTCATGATTTTTTGAATAGGTCACTTAGCACTCATTACATCGGGTGATGCTCACAAGGGTGAAGAAGTGGGATTGAAACTAGTGAAATGAATCACATTGCATCAATCATCACTTCCAAGGATTGCACCAGGTAACTAGGACTTCTCGGGAGGTCACCCATCCTAGATGGCCTTTGGATCAAGCACGCTTAACTGTGGAGTTTTCCCCACAATCAATCCCACTTAGCTTGCTACCCCATTTGTAAAACCTTAGCAAGTATTGTGCCTCATGAACCATTCAAGTAGAGATCCCTTCAATCTTTTTGAATTTAAGTGTGAGGTTTATGCAGTGTATTATATTAGATATCATTTTGGGATTCAACTACGTTAAGTAAGTCATTCACGTATGACCATTTCCATGAGAGGTAGTCAGAACTAATTAATTTCTCATGATTTTTTGAATAGTTCACTTAGCACTTATTGCATCGAGTGATGCTCATAGGGGTGAAGAAGTGGGATTGAAACTAGTGAAATGAATCACATAGTGTCAATCATCACTTCTGGGTCTTGCACCCGATAACCCAGTAGCATCAATCATCACTTAGAGTGGTCTACTATTTCTCTATTTTTGTTTGCATGTCCCCAACGAGGTCGGGATATGAGTTAGGGCTTCAACTGATCAAACCTTTGCAAGACCAAAATCCTGACGGTCTCCCATGAGGGAAGAAAAGAAAGATGAGGGAGCAGGAGATCCTATCAAAATATTGCTCAAGGAGGCCCTTGAGAAACAAAGGAGTGGAATGACGGACAAATTTGCACAGATCCTTTAGCAACTACCTAGGGTGACACGTCTACTTCAAACGGCTACTCTGGACGCACCACACCCTTTAAGGTACAAGTTAACTTTGACATCCCCATATTTAAGGGCCAGATAGATGCAGACGTCATAGATAAATGGTTAAATCTACTAGAAGGATATTTTTCTATTCATGATATTGTTCAGCCAGGAAAATATTACTTTTGTACTTCTCAAAGTTTCTCCCCATGTCAAGGACTTGTGGGAAACATACTGTGAGTAGAAGGACGAGAGGGAACCCTCACTATTTTCAGCCGCACCCAAATGGAACTCTTTCCAAGACACCATCAAGGAACAATATTACCTTGTCAATATTTATGAAGACGTGTCAGAGTTTACCAATATTTTTCATATCCTTCGCATGAAGTTGGGTATCAACAATTCTGAGCAACATTCGGTACCCAAATACCATGGTCACAGGTACATCCAGGACGAGATGGAGTTCCTGGTCATCTCCTCACTCGACACGACGTACTAATACGCTGTCAAGACTGAGCAGAAGTTTAAACATAAGAAGCGAAACTTTGGATCCGTGAATCCGAAGCAAGGGAAATGTGTCCCCAACCCAGAGAAAAAAGGACAAAGCCAAGGCAAGGTGACCCAAGGCAAACTGTTGAAGCTGTAAGAAAATAACAACACCATGAAGTCAAAGAAGGACATAGGAAAGTGGCGTGAGTTCCATAAGAGCCCCACTGACAACACAAGTGAGTGTCAGACCAAGTAGCCACTGGTGGCCGAGTTGAAGGCTTTAGAATCAGATGCATGTTCCAACCTTGAGTCAAAACCTGACAAGAGGAATTACGAAGGGAAGAAAATTATTGATGCGGAGCCTAGTGCCAATGTTGCTACCAGCAACATCTAGATTAATGAGCCCAAAGATCTAGAGGTGGGGGAGCATCTCTTCCACTCACATATGTGGGTGAAGGGTTCACCGCTGTGATTCATTTTCGATAGTGGGAGCCAAAAGAACCTCATTTCTATGGAGGTTGTGAAGTGGTTGGGCCTACCGATTACACTAAAACCACAACCGTACAATATTGGGTGGCTTAACCAATGATGTGATCTCTGAGTCAACCAATAGTTCCATCTTCCCTATAGCATCAAGCCCTTCACAGATGAGGTATTGTATGATGTTTTTCCTCTCAACATTTGTGATGTATTATTGGGACAACCATACTTGTGGAAGTGACATGTTGTATGTGAGTCTAGACCTCACTCTATGATTATTTCTTTGGGTAATATGTTATACAGGATACCGGATGTAGCCCCACCTACCGCCACCTCTTTGATCTCTGCTAAGAAATGTAGTAAGATCATCTCCCAGACTAGGAAATTTATTTTCTTTCTAGTTTTCTCTCAAAGTAAGGGGAAGATTGTAGCTGCATCCATGGCCCCCAAGAAGGGTTCCTCCACGTAGTAGAAGCAGGTGGATACAGTCATGAAAGAATACAGATATATCTTCTCCTCACCCACAACAGTACCATTGCACTATCAGGTCAATCATTCATTTGATCTAACTTCTTGGGAACCTCTACCCAACAGGCCGATATATCATCGTTCCATTGTGAAAAATGCCAAGTACGAGTAGTGACATGATCAACATCGGGTGCCACACAAGTTTCAGGTGGGCGACAATGTCTTGTTTCATTTGCAGAAGGAACACCTTACTGGAGCCCATCAGAATCTCAAACCATTCCAATATGGTCCTTAAACCACTACCAAGGTTGTGGGAGACAATGATTTTAAGCTCAACACTCCCCCATTATTTGGCCTGCACCCAGTGTTCAATGTGGACCACCTTCGAACCTACTTCCCACAATTGTTGGACACATCTGACATTGCAGAACAACTCACAACAACAGAGTTAAACATAGACTGCATGGAACAAGCCACAACTGATTGGATCATGGACACCAGATCACGAAAACCCGACATCAAAGGATCCAACTATCTCAAGTTTACAAAGAAGGCCAACTCCTTCACCCAGGCAAATGGCTCACCAGGGACCAAGTTTAGCAGAATTTTCCTCATCTCATGGAGGAACTCAATACAATGGGGACCATTACTTCCTAAGCAGGGAGAAATGATCCAGGTGGATGTTGATGGCCACTCGCCTTTTCCACTTGGACCCCTGCCGCTGTCTCTTTCATTTTTTCAATGTCCTTATTTGTAGCACAATTTACTATTTTGGCAGTTTTTTGGGTCCTAAACTTTCGGAGCTGTTTTGAGGCCCTAAATAAAGTTTTTTGGAGAAAATAGTCGCCAACATGGGGTAATGACCATATTGGCCACTTGAAAGTTGTATTCCTTTGATAGATCTTTCAATGAGGTATTGTATGCATCAAACAAAGATCGTATGCCAAAGTTATGACCCCGTGAAGTTTATGTACCAATTTACCCAAACGAAGCCCATAGTTTGGTGCTTCATCTCCTAGGGTGAGGTTTTTGGATGTTTAGGGTTTTCCATTGTTTGTCAATAATAAATGGGCCTTTGAGCCTCATTTTAACATAGTTTAGAGGCATGTAACTGCCACATCTCTTCTCAGAGATAAGATACCATCACCCGAGCTAGTCTTCTTTCCATTCTGTTTGTAAGCATATTTTAGTATTTGATATTAATGAAATGAAGCGTTATTTCTATTGCATCAATGTATTTATGGGTATATCTATAATTTGTTGTGTTCCTGTTTAAATTTGGATTAGGTGTGGAATTTTAAAAATAGAAAAAGAGGATCCTAATAAATGATACATTTGGCTGAAAATAACATAAAATGAGGTTACTTTCAGGTTGGCAACTTGTTACTTTGCCCCAAAAAACTCAAACATCTATAAAAGAATAAATTTATGCAACGAAGATGTGTAGGCCTCATTGAAGAGAGATATATCTTTATTCAACCCTCTTAGGGATATATTGTTAATAGGGGACTTTAACACAAGGACATTTAACAACCAATCCCTCGAGTTGAGCAATGACGAAAGAGGTGAAAACAATCCCCTATGATTGGAAGAAGGGGGTGGTCAACCTTGGCAAAGGGATTCAGAAGATGAAAATGGGGATACGACACACTTTGGGGCAAAATTATTGGGGCTCTGTAGTTTGTTTTCCATGGTTATTTACAATGGAATGAGAAAGTGGCTAGCTTTAGGAGGTATCACATGTAAAATTCACGATGGTCAAAGTGTGGTAGATTATGTAATCTTCTCTCAAGTTTTGCCTCTAGACTGTTGAAGTTCAATATTACAAATTGTCCCATCAAAATGAAATCTAATGATGCCCCTCTTTTTGTTAAGCTCGATTTTTTCCATAGTAATTCACACAATAGGAAAACTCTTGGAATATAAAGGAAAGATCTTTACAAAGGAAAAATCCTCATAAATCAAGAAAACAAGGAAAGATTCAATGCTGCTCTTAAGCAACAATTTCAGACTATAGAGCATGGCATGGAAGATAAGACAACCACTCAGGAAGATTGTCATGTTCATTGCAGTTTGTTGATCCCAACAGTTCATAGGGCATTAAGTGCATGCAAAAGGTCCCACCTAAAGAAGGGAGTTTCAAGTATTTTTCTGACGAATCCATGTATGATGAAGAATACAAGGAAACCAGGAGATCTCTAAAAGAGAGAAAGGGAAGCAAAGAAAACAAGAAGAAATATGAAAAGTTAGTACAGTAGAAAAAAGAATATGTAAATTATGGAAAAAGAAAGGAGTTAATCTCTCTTGGCAAGCGCAACCCCAAGGGATTTTGGAAAGAGCTACAACAAAGGAGAAAGCAGACCGGAAACAATATTACAGGTGGCCAATGGTTGGAGTATGCAATGCTCCTCTACGAGTGGGTGCAAGAGAAAGATACTCCCCCCATAGTGAACACTTCAATGGAGTTATTCACAAAGTCTAATATCAAGCAGGGAATAAAGAATTTAGAAAGCGATAAAGCAAAGGACATAGACAAGCTTAAAAATGAATCCCTAAAATGGGGATTTGAGCTCCTTGCTCCTCATGTAAAATGCATTTTCAATGGGATTATCTAGGGTGACTTTCTAGGAAAGTGGACTACTAGTGCAGTCATTCCTCTCTTTAAGAGTGGAGATACCAATAACCCTTCTAACTACCACACTATTGTGGTCAACCCCCTCATGGGAAAGCCTTTTGGGAGCATGATAGAGCGAAGAATCAACAGTTGGGCCTAAAGTGAGGGAAAAAGGGCAAAAGGATAGGAAAGCTTTAGACCTAGACTCTCTACCATTGATCATTGTGTCACCCTTAGCCATTTGATAGAGAAAGTTTGGGAGAATCAAGGTGAAAAATCCTATTGTTGTTTTGTGGACTTCAAGAAAGCCTTTGACACAGTTCCTAAAGACAAACTATGGAACATGATGGAAGAGTTGGGTACGCTAGATGATTATAGAGCAGTTGTTCATAGACTGTATGAGAAGGTTAGATCTAAAATTAGAAGAAGTGAAGGAATGATTGAATGTTTTGGTAGCAATATTAGTGTTAAATAGGGATGTCCTTTATCCCCCACTTTGTTCGATTTATATATTGATAAGCTGGAAGCTTGGTTAAGCAAAGTCGAGGGAGAAGGGGTTCATCTAGCACACTATGTAGTAAAGTTGCTCCTATACACAGATGATCTTATTCTAACCTCAAAAACAACACATGGATTAAGAGAACACTTAAAGGCCTTAGAACACTTTTGTGAGGAGGTTGGTATGCAAGTGAACATCAACAAGATCAAAATCATGATTTTCTCTTTAAGTAGAAAAGACAAACCAAGCACTTTTCTTTTTGAAGGTTGTCCTCTGGATACAGTGAAAGAATACAAATATCTTGGGATTGACTTTCACCATAAGCTCAGTTGGGAGACTTGTAGGGAAAAAATAATTCAAGTAGGATAGAGAGCCTCATATTTACTCCAAAATGGGCATAGAAAGGTTGAACTTTGGGATTGGAAAACCAAGAAAACCCTTTTTTGTTTGTTGGCTACGTAGGTTGTTCTCTACAATTGTGAAGTATGGGGAAGTAGCATGTCAAAAGAATATAGAAATAACTAATTACTAGCAACCTAAAAGTTAAGCCACAGTCCTGTACAAAATCCTTTTGGTTGAAGTAGTACTTTTCCATCGGAAGCAACAATGATAACAAAGTTAATAAGCTATTTAAAGAAGGCTAAAATCTTGGATAACCAACGTTGGCCGAAGATAGCTATGGAAGAGGAATTAGATCGTAGGAAGAAAACTTGGATGAAGCAAAATACGAAATGGTTGATTAAGTGGAATATAGAGTTGCATGAATATCCTAGCATCGATGAAGAAATAAAAAAAATTGTGATGGAAAAATTTAGGCCTGCCATGTGGACCAATCACAATGGACACAAAAAAACATACTAAATCAAAGATTTCAATCCAACTTGTGACCATCGTGAGAAGACATATTTAGGGGTAACTATTAAAGGAAAAGCAAGGGTGCTAGTGGCACAGTTGAGGACAGGGTCACATTACTTTAGATGTGGCACTGGAAGGTGGAAGATTCCCAAGGAGGTTTGGGAAGAGAGAACTAGCATTTTCTGCTATAAGGGTGTAGTGGAGACAGAATGGCACTTTGTCATGGAGTGTGCAGCCTATGAGGATATCCACATTCACTATGAAAACAATTTAAAGATTGACAGCATACACAATCAGATTGCTAGCTTTCTAGTCAAGGCTCATAGTAAAAGATTCCATACCTAAAAAAATATGAATATGAATTACGGTTGTTATTATCTTAGTATTTTAGGTCATTCAACTCATGGACATCATTAAAATCATTCATTCCTTCATTCAAACTTGCTGAAAGGTGACCACACCGGTTGCCAAACTTGCCGAAAGGAGGTTAACGATATTGGTTGCACGCAAACTCAACCACCTCTATAACCAGCTACTTCTCACCACCACTAAATATATAACCAGGTACTTCTCACCACCACTAAATAAACAGGCATGTCACCACACAGCTACTTGACATACCCACCGGAAACTGTATGCGCACCTTGACGGACACCGAAACTGCCTACGTCATCGGGCAGTCGTTTCTCCCACCGTTCATGGCCTTCACAGCCTTTCCACCTTGGGACTCCATTTCCTTAGACAAATCGCTTTTGACCAAATTTACGAATGTCAGAACTCATCAATTCAATGCAATAGAGACTTCGCACGATCCATTCCACATAGTTTCCGCGTTGTCCAGTTAAATTTATCCAAAGGCTACAATTTCTCTCACCTGAATCCTCCATGTGTCATATTGAGAGTTCTTGTCGCTGTTTTTTCCAACAAATGATAACTGGCAATAATTCCAAGTTTAATTCTGAGAAAAAGGTAACTCAGTTAACTCAAGTTTGTGGTTCATTTTCAGGACAAAAATCAATCACAATAAATGGTTCAAAAAAGTCTATCCCAAATTTACTATGTGATTATTCTGAAAATTTTATTCACTAATAATATAAGTCACAAAAATTTGAAATAAAGTCTTTTTAATTTTTGTGATTTTTTATTATCTATTTAGTAATATATTATAATAAATTTTTATTCACTAATAATATAAGTCACAAAAATTTGAAATAAAGTCTTTTTAATTTTTGTGATTTTTTATTATCTATTTAGTAATATATTATAATAAATTTTTTTGAAACTTATAAATAATATCCATTATTAGATTAATATGATTATTCTAATAATTGTTAATCATTAATATTTCACTGATTAATTAATATGATGGTGATACTATAAGATTTAATGTTTTTTCATTTGGAAAATTGATTTTCTTTAAAATTACATGACTTCGTTATTGAACAATGGTGTGATTTTCATTTATAACCCTAATAAATTAATAAACACATGTGAATACTAATAAATATTTAATATATTCCTAAATTTAACTCTAATATATTTCACCATTTTAAAAATTCTATAAATTTGAAAATAATATTCATTAAAAAACTATTACTAAAAAAATAAAATTTTTATATATATATATATATATATATATTCTTGTTAAAAATTCATCGTAAAACACGAGTTAAGGAAGTTTACTTTTTCAAAGTTTACTAATGAATTAGATGAATTAGAACAAATGGGAGGTGATGATCTTTATGAACAAGGAAAATTTTAAGAACCCCCTAAATTTACATGTATAACAAATGGGTGAATCTCCATGGTATATAGAAAAAATGGAAGACGATTTTATCAATAATATGATATGTATATATAATTTTTTGGCGAATCTCTCACCAGGCATGGCGAATATTTTACTCAATTATAAAATCTTGTGTTTATTGAATACACAAATGAAATCATTTCATTTCTTTAAAATATATTTTGAAATCAAAATTACCAAAATTACATATCGATGATCTAGTGGGTGTAAGATAAAATTCGCCCATGCCATTCACAGAAAGCATGAGAAAAAACCTAATACTATATATAAAACCAAGAAAAATTCAAATTCATCACTTCTAGGGACCTCATAACCACCCTGCCAATACACAAGTATGTTCCTGTTTGCAATTAGAAAAATTACCCAAATTACAATCTGTTTACTCCACTTCTAGGGACCTCGTAACCACCCTGCCAATAGACAAGTATGTTCTCGTTTGCAATTAGAAAATTACCCAAATTACAATCTGTTTACTCCAGCATATGTTGAAAACTGATAGAAGGATGACTAGTGCAATCAATCCATTCCTTTTAGCCCTGGATTTGTTTCAGTTTAAAACAGAAGTATACAAATATACTTGTCCAATGTCTATGCTTTAACCATTCACCTTAAATGTTTTTACAATATAATTTCCTAAGTCTATTTAATATCTTCAT
>APFE030317732.1:2979-28289 GCA_000404065.3 Pinus taeda | reverse complement strand
AAAACAAGGTGGCCCAATTGGTTTTTCACTTTCAGCTGTGCCTTCTTGCCCTTGCCTGAGAAGTGTATCATATCAGCATTCCCAAATTGCCTGAAGTATTCAAGGGCAAATAGTCTCATGGGAACATACTTGGGCAGTCTGTATGGGGGTAACTCACAACCATATATTCTGATAATGGTGTAGCTTTGGTAAAAATACCAATCCCCAATGCTGTACACTTTGGACAACTGGAGGATTCTCTACATCTCGTCTGTCAGTCTTGGAGGAGGCGAGCTCAGGAACATAGACATGGCTGGGTGGATGAAGAGGTCTATGAACTCATAGTAAGTGTATGGAGAGTAGGCTCTGCAGTGAAAAACTGAGCTCTAGTACACTACCGACCTTGGATTACCTTGTGCATCCATTCTTTTGACAATGAAGGAGAATTTCTCATGCTAATAATATAGAATTAAGTGGTAGATGTAGGAGGTGTATCTGAACACCTTCGCTCTTGACATGTTCATAAACTGCTCATGCATCTTATCTGATATGTAGGTGGCATAGTCATAACTTATTGGAGTTTTTCCAGGGGAAAACATAGTCATCATCACTAGTACAGTTTCATCAATATACTCAACTGATTTATAACCCAGGATCGAACTGATCATATCTGCAAGGTCTACGCCCAATTGGTTGAGGTAACCAGCAAAAATAGGAGGGTATTGCACAATGTCAGAGTTAATAAACAATTGGTTCAGCTTTGTGATCTGAGCATCTGTCAGCATTCTAGCTCCTTGGTTTATTAGATCCAACAAAGACAAGGGAACCAATTTCTTCTCAGTCTTAAACTGCAGCATCTCTCTAATGCCCTCAGGGGTGATGTAGAATACAACTGAGCCTGAAGGGTCAAGCATAGCTCTCTGAGTGGGATCATAGCATACAGCACACAGGTGAATCAGGTCAGGGAATTGGTTGACCTGAGGGAGCCTGAAGATTGGGAGGAAGGAATCCCAAATGCCCAATATATCTGTCATATCTTCATGTTTGGCCTTTAGCTCATTTAGCAAGTGGAGGTGGAACTTGTTGCGTGTTATGAAATCCTCTGAGATTTGGTAATCTAGGTCTGCCAAATCCTGCCACTCCAATTCTCTCTGAGGGGCATTCAAAGGGGCAACATTGAGGGCCACAGGTGCAACTGGAGTCTCGATGGTTACTTAAACTCGGTTTTGTATGTAGACTGATGTTACTAGACTGGGCAACAGAAAGAGAGTACTGCCTAGGTGAAGAAGTGAATTGCGAAATGGAGGATGACAAGGTAAACTTGCAGCTATTGAAATACTGCACACAGTTACTTGAGAAGGTGAATACTTGTCTTTGGCAGACCCTTCTTAATAATTAGGTGTAGGTACCAGGTTTTCCGTTCACGACTGCGCGAACAGAATGCCGGTTTTTAATGATAATTTTGTTTAAACAGGCTCGGCTACTAAATTTCGACCATTCAATTTCCAAATGGGAACTTGGTGCAGGGCGTTCACCGGTGAATTATGCGTTTTTTAGTGTCTTGAGTTAATTTTCACCTATTGTAGACAAAACCAGGCGCAAAGAAGATTTGCAGGGATAAATACCTGGTGAACACGATGGTCCGGGTCACGAATGCGGGTGGGTATGTGCGCCGAAGGTCCCCAGGTCGATTTGAGCAGGTTGGTACAATTTTGGACATAAAATGCATGCAGAGGGCGCAACAACAGTTTTTGCAAAAAGTGAAAAAAACGCGAAAATTTGACAAAATATGGATTTTTTGGGACATTCGCGCCTTTTTTGGATGACGTTAGCATGACGTCATCAGGTGGGTCAGGGTCGGAGGACGTCAGCATGACGTCATCAGGTGACGTGGCGGACTATGAGTGGTCCACGGGGGTGGTGAGGTGGCAGACAGGTGGAGCAATGGTGGACGGGGGTTGCAGACGCGGCGATGACGCAGGCAGTGACGCGGCGCTGATGCTGGCAGGCGGATTGGCGGAAAACCGGAAACCACAGCGGTATCGTATCACACCGCTTTTGATACGGAAAGGAATCTGTCAGAGGGGGCTCCGATACGATTTGGGGGCGACGCGTGGCCGAGGCCTGACGTCAGCCTCTGACAGATATCGGACGATATCTTTCGGACGTCGGGGCCGGTCCGATATCCGCGTCAACCGTCGGATGAAAAGTGCTTGATTGGACGGTCGACGGGCCGATGACCTGCGCGGATGATATGGCGTCGGGCGAGCATTAAAATATTACTTTCCTTGGGATTTGTGCCCAGCGGGATCCTTATATTTTTTCGCGAATTGCATGGTTTTCTTATGTATTTTTACAAAGGCGCATAAATCCCGAAACTTAGGAAAAAATGGGTTTTTGATGAAATTTCTTTTGCAAAGTCGCGCGCACCTCAAACCTTGGATAAATGCACAAACAATAGTTTTTCCATGTATTTTGTATCAAACGCGCATAAATCCCGAACTTAGGATAAAGCGGAAAAAGTGGGTTTTCAAGGTATTTTTGCCTTTTGAGTGGATTAAAGGGTGCAAAAAGGGGTTTACCAAGGTTTTTTAGGCAAAATGAAGGGTTGGCTAGGTAGATGAGTTTGTGAAGGTGGAAAAGAGGTTAGGCTTGGGTTCTCAAACTGACCAGATGTCAATTTGATTCCATGGTAATGAATCATATGGCTATAATGCCAAGGAGGGGATATTTATAGAATGCTTAGGGTTTATACACCATGGTGTTATAATAGTAGGGAAAGGGTGACATAGGGAGTTAGATAATAGAAGTTAAAGGTTAATATGGATGGAGAAGGTGCATGAGGACTAATATTACTAAGTTTACTTGAAAACAACTTAGTTTTAGGGAGTAGATCAAAATGAAAGAATTTTGCACAAGAAATGTGGCTCTTAAAGGCAACAAGGACCAACATAAAACCTTGAATTCTTACATAACCACAACTGGTGAAGGGATGTTAGTAATGAGTGATAAATCAGGAAAAAAGGGAAGTTAGACATGCTCCATTGTGTTGTTTTCCTTGTATTGATCAGCAAGATTCAGTTTGGAAGGAACACCCCTTCTGCAACCCCATCTACCTACCCATCTATTTGCCTAGCATTTTTTGTTTCTTCTTGGAGGGTGCAATTGGACTTGCAGACCCTTATGCGCCTTTTCTTTTCCATTGGCCTTTTCCTTTGATTGCCTATCTAGCACTACCCTTATTTCTTCCAAGGCCCCAGATTAAGCAGTTGGGAACCTTAGCTTCTCTGCCTAACTACTGATCTGCCAAGATTAAATAGTTTGGACAAACTTCTTTCTCTATTCTACAACAGAAAATTGAAACATGGCATGATCCAGATTAGACTGTTGGACCATCCATCAAAATTTAATAAACATGAAGGCATGTACACACCTTGCCTTTCCTTGGAAATATGGGATCTTTGTATCAGCAAAGCAGAGCATATTTGGCATTTGTATTTGCCCATCATGAAATATGAAACCTATTGGTATAGGTATCCAACAGTAACCACCTTACCTCGAACAAGAGCACATTACAAAAAGGACACACCCTCACTGTAGACTTCACACACCTACACAGTAGAATTTACACACGCATAACTTACACTCCCGCATATCAACAATGGAGGTTTTCTGATTGACACATGAAAATCACTGAATTCAACCCTACCCTCAGTTTCTTGGAATGGTACAGGTTTATATAGAATTTGTAGAGAGTAGACAATATTGTGACATCTCAGTCCCATAGAAAATTTCATAGGTTACAAGACCTTCCCCCATTGTTTGGAGGTATCCCCTCTCTTATGCTTTCTTTGCCTTGTTGAGTCCCAATATCTCCCAATCTGTCTGACTTGCCCACATCTACATCTGGTTGATCTTTCTCGGCAGGGAAAATTTTAAGAACCCCCCTAAATTTACATGTATAATAAATGGGTGAATCTCCATGGTATATAGGAAAATGGAAGGCGATTTTATCAATAATATGATATGTATATATAATTTTTTGGCGAATCTCTCACCAGGCATGGCGAATATTTTACTCAATTATAAAATCTTTTGTTTATTGAATACACAAATGAAATCATTGCATTTCTTTAAAATATCTCTTGAAATCAAAATTACCGAAATTACATATCGATAATATTGTGGGTGTAAGATAAAATTCACCCGTGCCATTCACAGGAAGCATGAGAAAAAACCTAATACTATATAAAAAACCAAGAAAAATTCAAATTCATCACTTCTAGGGACCTCATAACCACCCTGCCAATACACAAATATGTTCCTGTTTGCAATTAGAAAAATTACCCAGATTACAATCTGTTTACTCCACTTCTAGGGACCTCGTAACCACCTTGTCAATGCACAAGTATGTTCCCGTTTGCAATTAGAAAAATTACCCAAATTACAATGTGTTTAGAAAAATTACCCAAATTACAATCTGTTTACTCCAGCATATGTTGGAAAGTTATAGAAGGATGACTAGTGCAATCAATCCATTCCTTTTAGCCCTGGATTTGTTTCAGTTTAAAAAAGAAGTATACAAATATACTTGTCCAATGTCTACGATTTAATCATTCACCTTAAGATGTTTTCACAATATAATTTCCTACGTGTATTTAATATCTTCATTATCATAAAAACCAAGCTATATCCATCTTGACTCCACATCTACCACTCTTAGGGGGATGAAATCTATTTATCCCTCTAAGCACTTGGTAGACCCAAAATTAAGATGGATCTAAGATAGAATTTCCCCTTTAAATAGTCTATGCTCACATGAATACCATGGGTTATCATAAACCTGGAGCTTAAAAATTACTATTAGTAGTTTATAAAAATTAATATAATTAATAGTTGATTTTTATTTTATTTTTATTCTAATCAAGCTAAAATGTTTAACATACATTAAATTACAACATCCATTTTTACTCTTGATCGGATCAAATATTTTTTCACTCTATGCTAGTTTGCATATCACGATATTTGATATCTCTCGGGGGTTAGTAGACCCAGAGTAAAGATGGATCTATTCTGGTTTAATTCCCCCATTTAAATAGGCTACATTCCAAGTGAATACCATCAGTCAATACCATGTGCCATTTTGGTGAATACCATGGGTCAATACCATGTGCCATTTTTATTTTTATTAATACTAATATTAGGGTTAATAATGTTTTTTTTGCATCGTATTAATATAAAAAAATAAAAAAATGTTTTATCTGTTTACCATACCTCTCGTTTATTTATATTTTTATTAATTTACCATACCATTCATAAATACAAGGTGATTGATAGAGTAAATATAAAAAAATGTTTATTTGTTTACCATACCTCTAGCTTATTTATATTTTTATTAATTTACCATACCTCTTTTACAAATATGGTATTTGGCCCATAGGATTCACTTAAATAAAACCTCTTTCTTGAGGCTTCATCAATAGAACGAGGGTTATGGACTAAATATAAAAAGAGGTTTTATTTATTTACCATGCGTCTAGTTTATTTATATTTATATTTATTTACCATACCTTTTGAGTAAGTATAAAAATATGTTTTATTTATTTACCATACCTCCACTTTACTTATATTTTTATTGTTTACACCCTTGCATGTATATAAGGTGACTTATGGAGTAAATATAAAAAATGTTTTATTTATTTACCATACGTCTCATTTATTTATATTTTTATTAATTTTACCATACATCTTTTATAAATATGGTATTTGGGCCTTTGGCCCATAGGATTCACTTAAATAAAACCTATTCTTGAAAATGGGCAAATGGATTCACTTAAATAAAACCTATTCTTGAAAATGGGCGAATGGAAGGCTGTCACTCCTAATTTCAAGGGCTAAATTTACCTTTTTTACCCTCTCCCTTAAAATAAGGTGGGCTATCTCAGGTGATTTGTAAAAATGTACTATGATACAAAATCTTCGCCCACTAAAAATTTAAAACCCCTTAATTTCCCAAAAGGGCGAAGCCCCTAAAATCACCCCTATTTATGAAAGTGTTAGTAAAATTAAAAATTAAACTCAAACTCAAACTATTCTTATTAAAAAAAAAAAGAAATAGAATTTATTCATAAATGTGTGGTTGGTTTTTAAAATTCGTCCAAAGACAATTTATGCATTTAATTTTGATCATCCAGAGGTTTTGAAGCAATCGACATTGTTGTTATAAATTAAACCATCGGATTTGGGTGGATGAGATTGGATTGGACTGTTAATAGTCATCCAACAATGCACGAACATGATCGTTGAGTAGACTTGACGAGATGTGTGCATTGATTCTTATTTTTAAATTCTCATTGCTGGAAGCAAGAGAGAGTGAGAGAGATTAAGAGGGAGAGATAAAAAGGGAGAGTAAGAGAGAGGGAATGATAAATAAAGCTTGTTTGAGAGAGGGGAAGGAAAGTGATAGAAGGGGATAGGGAGAGAGAGATTAGGGGGAGAGTAAGAGAGGAAGTAGCAGGGGAGAGATGATGATAGGAAGAGAGAAATGGAGACAGAAAAGGAGAGGGAGTGTGAGGGAGAGGAAGAGGGAGAGGGGAGAGTGAAAGAGAGAGTGAGAGAGAGACAAGGAGCAAGAGAGTGAGCAAGAGGGGGAGAGAGGGGGGGAGCAAGAGGGGGAGAGAGAGGAGGGAGATAGAGAGGGAAAGAGAGGAGGGGGAGGTGGGAAAGGAGGGAGAGAGAGAATCGAGGTGGGGAGATAAGGAGAGAGAAAAGGGAGAGAGATGGTAGTTATAAAGAGGGATAGGGAGAGGTGGAGAGGTAGGCACACACACAAACACATAGTGGGAGAGAGAGGGGGTGAGAGGGTGAAGGGAAGAGATAGAGGGGGTGAGAGAGAGGGAGGGACATGGAGAGAGACGAAGAGGTAACATGAAAAGGGGAGAAAGAGAAATAGAGAGGGAGGGAGGGATTCAGAGAGAGTGGGAGAGGAGATGGGTGGGAGGGGGAGAAGAGGTGGAGGGAGTTGGGAGGGAAGAAGAGTAAAAGAGAAAGGCAGAGAAGAGAGAGGGAAGGGGGAGTGAGGAGGAAGAGACAAGGGAGGGGAGAGAACAAAGAGACAAAGAGAGAGAGAGAGAGAGAGAGGGGGAGGGATGGGGGAGAGAAGTAGGGAGAGAGAGGGGAGGGAGGGGAGGTAGGGAATGGAGGGAGAGGAAGTAAGGAGAGAGAGAGAGGGAGGGAGGGATAGAGGGATGGAGGGAGAGGAAGTAAGGAGAGAGAGATGGGAAACATAGATAGGTAGAGTGAGAGGGAGAGGGAGATAGAGAGGGAGCAATAGAGAGTGAGAGAGAATAAGAAGGAGAAAGAGGGAGATTTAGTGAGAGAGAGTGATAGACAACCTGCAAGAGAGAGAGAGAGGGAGGGAGAGAGGCCAAGGGAAGATTGTTGGAAAATGTAACTAGTTTTGGTCCTCATAATTGTCATTGTACTCAAATCATTATGTATTATATTTTATGTTACAATAAAAATAAGAAAGAAAAATATTTTTTTTTAGCATGGGTTGCATGCTCCATTTTGATGGTCATCTAGGTAAAGCATGTTCTTCATGCTTCTAGGGTTTGTCATTTAAAAAGAATATTCTTCGTGAGTCAAGAGAGTCATTATATTTTGTATAAGACCCCATTTGGTAAGTTGTAACATGTAAAATTTAATGATTTTGAGTCTAGAAAGTCCCATGATCATCCAAATACAAGTTGGCCTTATTCAAGGACAGTTGGTCTAGAGAGGGCTATTTGACATCTTGGAAAGACTATATATAGAAGGAACTCCAACCTCATTTCACACTCATTCTCATACAAGTTCTATCAAAAATAAGGAGGACAAAATAAGAGTGAAGAAGGCAAGGATAGAAGGAGAAAGTGAAATGAAAAAGGAAGACTTTGTTTCTGGGATAACTCTTTCTCACACATGTGAATTAGGGTTTCTCTTTTGTTACAAGGAAGCAAAAAATTGCAAGCCAAATTTCTGAAGTTACTGCAAGTCCAAATTTCTAAAGTAGTGGACTGAAATCTGTGATTGAAGTAGGATTGAAGAGGGTTGACTCTTGTTGACTAGAAGCTGATTTTTGCCATCTTGAAAGGGATTTGTTGGAGGGTTGACTTGGTGCTTGGAGGTGGACTTGATCAAGGATTTTTGCCTTGTTTGTCTCATTTGTCTCCTAAGAAGAGAATAGCTTTTCTAGGTTTTCCCCTTGGATGGGGTTTTCCCTCACTTGGAGCCTAAGTTTTGTGTCCATTTTATTTATTGTTTTTTCACTTGTTAATTGTTTGATGAAGAATATTTAATAAAGAAACACAAGAAGATAAATAAGGTTTACAATAAATTATTAAGGTTAAGGATAAATTGAATTAATAGTTTCCCTATTACATTCTCTAACATGGTATGAGAACTAAGGCAAACAAGTGAAGGAAAATGGAAGGATACAAAGAAGAGGTTTCTTGTCAAAGGGGATCATTTGCAGAAGGACATAAGGAAAGAAAAAAAATACCTATTGACCTAGAGGGAGGGTTACTACAATGAAGAAGGCCCCATCATCAAGGTCTCATTAAAGAAAGAACACAATTCTCATTGGAAGTTCTCTTGTGTACTTCATCTTCACAAATATGGAAGCAATAAGGAATTTTGGGATCGTCATTCACTCTTTTGAATTTGTTTGAAGATGTAATTGTGAAGGCATCCTAGAAGATACCAATCTAATGCATCTTTGAAGTCTCCATGGAGGTATTTAAAACTTAATGATAGTTGGAGACATCATCAAGAAGAAGGACTCTTGGTTAACAAAGTAAGTAGTATATTATATTCTATGGCTCAATCTACATATAACATGGCTACATTTTTCAAGGAAGGCAACAATATAGTTGGTTCAAAAAACTTCCTAGCATGGAATAAAATGAATGAATTGTAACTCATAGAGAATTAAGTCATGGAGTATGTCCTTGGAGAAGTGGTTGTGCTAGAAAAAGAGAAGACTCAAGAGTTAGCAAAGTACAAGAAGGCAGAAGTAAGGACACATAGGATAATTTTTTAATCCATTAAATATCATCTTGTTCCCTTTGTTTCTAATTTGAATACATAAAAGGC
Organism: Pinus taeda; assembly: GCA_000404065.3. Classification (NCBI taxonomy): domain Eukaryota; kingdom Viridiplantae; phylum Streptophyta; class Pinopsida; order Pinales; family Pinaceae; genus Pinus; species Pinus taeda. The sequence continues at coordinate 19,175 of APFE030317732.1, read as the reverse complement.
TGTGTATGACAAGTTTTTAAAGTTGTACTCTATAAGTACACAAGGTAAAAAATATTTCCTTAAGGAATCAACCATATAGAACAAGGAAATCAAAGGGTCTCAAGTCAAAAGTTGATATCATCCCGATGAAGAAAAGTTCTCGATACTCTAAAAAGACCATATTGTAGTGAAGGTTCATGGTTAGGCATAAACCACTATTTATCATTTATTTTTTGTGGTAAGGAAAAACCAATTGAGAATGGAGTAATCCACATGAGTTCACGAAAAAATTTTGTTCCTTGGGGTTTTGATGTTGGAGCATCTAGAGCTTGGTTATGGGTAAGCCTTGGGAAAACCAATGTGATGATTGATAATGATGATGAATGGGGAATAAAAGGTACATAAATTGAGACGTGTGATGGAATAATAGTTGATAAACCATGTACCAAAAAACATCTCCTAAACAACTAGCATATACAGTGGCTAGTAGCCCATGCATTAATGTAGATGATGATCTTTCTATATAGACTACAACTAATGTTTGTGTTTTTAGGTACACGATGGAAATCTAAGATGATTGAGAACAATAAAGATCACATATTAGAATAAAGAGTAAACACTAAAGGAAAATATTGAGAAATAACAAATTTAATGAAGAATACTCATTAAGGGGAGGACATGAAGGAATAATTCGTAGTTCTAAAAATTAATGAATGAATTATAATGTGGTATATTATTCTATAAAGTATACATAGGAATGAAATATGGAAAGGAAAGGGAGATGTTAGGGATGAATATCGGTTAATATATTCATGGAAATATTTAGGGAGGGATTTTAGGAGATATTGTTGAAAGAGTTATGGAGATAGATATGTATTTAGTTCAACTAAAACATCTAATTTTGATATAGCCATTATGTTTATATATATTTATATAAGTTACCCTTTATACAAGAGTTGCAATCATTAAAAATTGGTTTATTAATAATAATTTCCCCTTTGTGGGATTACAAGTCTAGATATTAGTGTACATTACTTTGCTTCGAATTTGCATAAAGTTGTGCATTCATAGATTAGAGAAAGGGAGGGTGGTCAACAAATAATTCTAGGATCTATTTTTCAATATCTAATGAAATTAGGTCTATTCTTTAATAATCGTTGAGTGTGCATGCACTATCTTATACATGAAGACAAGGTGAACCTCTTGCTAGAATAAGCCATACATTACATTAAGGATGGCTCTTTGAATCACAGTGGATAAATTAAGAATACATTGTACACAACATCAAGGATGGCTTGTTGAATCTTAGAAAGCTTCTCAAAAATATCTCATACAAAACATACAATATGGATTATTGAATCCTAGTGACTACTAGAATTCATGGACATATTAGTTCACATATCAATCACAAAGATAACTCACTATTTTTTATTATAGGTCTAGATATTAATGTCCCTTACTTTGCTTCGAATTTGCATTAAGTAGTGCATTTATAGATTAGATATACGAAGGGTGGTCATAAAATAATTTTAGGATATATTTTTCAATATCTAAGGAACTTAGGTCTATTCTTTACTAATCCATGAGTGTGCATGCACTATCTTATACATGAACATGAGGTGAACCTCTTTCTAAAATAAATCATACATTACATTAGGAATGGATATTTGAATCCTAGTGGATAGCTTAAGAATACATCATACACAACATCAAGTATGGCTTGTTGAATCCTAGAAAGCTTCTCAAAAATATCTCATGCAAAACATACAAGATGGATTATTGAATCCTAGTGACTGATATAATTCATGGACATATCAATTCACATATCAATCACAAAGATAGTTCAATATCATTTCAAACGTAATCTCACTAAGCACATGAAAACATGATGTCAATGGCCTCTAATTGAGTCTTAGTGGATTGTAGGATTCATGTGGATATGTCATGATCTATGATTGAGTCTTAGTAGACACTAGGATTCATGTGGATATCTCAAGAATATTAGCTCGAGTAGAAAAATATCTCAATCTCATTTCATATTAAATACTACCACAAGAATAGAGAAGTATAAACTTAAGTATCAGGGAAAATTTTAAGGATGACTCTTACTAGTCCCTAATATGCAAGCTATAAAATATTTGGTAATATTTTTGTAAAAATTTTCAAAATCTCACTTTTTCTAAATTTTTGGTGATTTTGCAGATAAAATAAAATAATCTTATCCCATAAAATTTACATGAATCGTTTAAAAAAAATGGAAATCAACAAATGTCTCTTTATAAAAAACCATAAAGAATTAACTCATTTGTGAAAAATAACCAATAAACCTTTCCCTATTAATGATGCAACATATTGAATAGCCATACAACACTCATATGAATAATATGTTTCATGCCTTTGTTTATTAATGCATCATATTGAATAGCCATACAATTCACAGGAGTAATATGTTTCATTTCATATATCAATATACTTAAAATCATAGGAAAATAGAAGCTTAAAGATTGCCTTGTGTGAACTAACATTTATGAACACATTAATTTATACCTAGATAAAAATCAGACTTGAATTGAAAAAGAAGGAGTTGCAGCTCACAAGTGAGTACTGCACCTGGAGACTGCACTCAAACAAAGAGAACTCTCTTCGTACACTCTACATCCATCAAATGAGTAATTACATCATTAAATACATTATTAGGGATAAGGAAGTTGCAACTAAACTCCTAAAATCAAAGAACAAATCCTAAACTAAGGAGATATGTTACAACTGTGTAACCATTTCTCCATTAATACAAAATAATATTAATTATTTTCAACTCCAGCGTTAATGGATAAAGGATTATCTTGAACTCCTAGCATCCTGTAAAAAATTCAAACTTTACATGCCCAAGAGTCTTAGTAAAAATATTAGCCATGTTATCACAAGCTTTACAATATTCAACACATATCTCTTTTGACTGTTCTTTCTCTCGAACAAAATGAACCTAAGTAGCGATATGCTTGGTATTTTTATGAAATACTGGATTGTATGCAAGCTTGATGGTACTCTGGCTGCCTGTTTTGATAATAGCTGATTCTTTCTGCTGTAATGGTGTTGCTACCGATCTGCACTGCTCCATTCTGGACCTTTCCAGCAAGCTTCTAGCATACTTCCCTTGAGTAAGAAAAGTTTGTCCAGTGTCTTCCCATACCTCCAATCCCCAAGCAATAATGAAGGTTTCTGAGATCTTTCATCTCAAACACTTGCGATATCTGCTGTTTGATTTCTTTGATCAGATTTTTAGCATTCCCTATTATGATCATATCATCTACATACAAAGAAATCAAAATAATTTGCCTCTGTTTGTTAAACTTGGTATACAGATTTGGATCATTCAAGCTCCTATGAAAGCCATGTTGTACAAAAAATGAGTCAATTTTCTCATACCACAACCTGGGTGCCTGTTTTAAACCATAAAGTGCCTTTTTCAATTTACACACAAGATGTTCCTGCCCTTTTTTCAAAAAACCTTCAGGTTATACTAAATAAATTTCTTCCTTCATGTCACCATTAAGAAATGCAGACTTAACATCTAGCTGGTGTAGCTGCCATTTGTGTTTTGTTGGTAAGGAAATTAGCATTCTAATGGTATTCAATTTGGCTACAGGAGCAAAGGTGTCATCAAAATCTATTCTCTCTTGTTGTGAGTAACCCTTTGCTACCAATCTAGCTTTAAGTTTCTCTATACTCCCATCTGCATTTATTTTTGGTTTATACAACCATTTGCATCCTATGGGGGTATTACCTTCAGGCAATTCAACCAAATCCCAAGTATGGTTTTTGTTTATTGATTCTATTTCCTCATACATTGCAGCCCTCCATGCATCATATTTACTTGCTTCCTCATAATTTGCAAGTTCTACAATGTTTAAAATCTTTGACATTAATGCATAGTCTCTCAATTTAGAAGGTAATCAAGTCTTCCTACTTGATCTCCTTGGTAGGGGACTTACCTCAAATCTGTCTATTTCAGCCTTTTCTAGGCTTGCATCCTTGATTACGTTACCTGTTACTTCTTCTTCTTGTTTCTGCTCCTGCTCTTCATCTTCCTCATTGTTTTCTTCCATTAGTAATGGAATGTGCCAATCACTGTTAGTGTCATCCTTTCCTTCTTCAACCTGTTCATGAAATATGACATCTATGCTTGCAAAAACCTTGTGAGTCACAGGATTAAATAACTTATATGCCTTAAACTCAGTGCCATATCCAACAAATATACATTTCAGGGCTTTAGGATATAACTTCTTCCTATCTGCCTTAGGTATATGAGCATAAGCTTTTGACCCAAATATTCTTAAGTGACTCACTGCTGGTTTGAATCCAAACAATGCTTCATTCACCATTTGCTGCATAGTCTTTCCTTCAAGGAATTCACGCTGGATAAGCCATAAAGGCTTTGCAGGTTGGAAAGCAATATCGTGTCCCTTCGCTCTGCCATACAACTCTTGTGCAAGCTCAATAGCAAAGGATAGTTGAGATATATCTGCTTCACGGACCATTTCAGGCAGATTGTAGATGAGAATAGAACTCATGATTGTCACTAGAGCAAATATCCAATCATTATAGACATTTGATTTTCCAACGCTTTCAAAACCTTATGTATCAAGAAATAAAATAGATGTCCTCACTCCTCCAATATCCATTTCTACTGGTTTACCCCAAACCCAGATACCTTTTGTTTTCGTGTCACATATATGCCCAACACCAATACCTTCTTCACAAGAAAGAGATAGAAGCTGATAGAGAAGAAATGATTTTCCAAAACGGTATGGACCAATGACCGCAACTGCCGCAATAGGAGTTTCTAACTTCAAAATTGCATCTAGCCCACCCTTTGCAAGAATTAGTTTTGTATGCCTAGAGTCTAGCTTTATAATAGGTAGCGCTCGGTGATTATAGGAGCCTTCTCCTCTGTGCTGTGAAAGAGTGGACGATCATCCCAACCAACATGTAGATGATAATAATAGCAACAATGACCATACATGGTGACACCCATATGCCATTCTGCTTCTTCCACTGCTGTCTCATCTGTCTACAATCCTAACTCAATTTCAAACCCACAAGCGCACTCAGGTCTCTCTGAGATCTGGCCTGCTAACTAGTTCCTAGGTCACGTTATCCACACAAATTCTCTACGTCACATGAGATACCACACCACGTTTCCGCTGCGCCACTCTGATCCTCTGATGAAAAAGTCTTCAATGAGCCACCACTGGGCGAGTTCGGTCTGCTGCCACCAAATGGATGAGGAACTCCAATGCACCACCACTAGGCAAATCCAATCTGTTGCCACCAAACAGATTAGGAATTCCAATGTGCCACCATCGGCAAAATCCAATCTGTTGCCACCAAACAGATCAGGAACTCCAATGCGCCACCGCCGGGCAAATCCGATCTGCTGCCACCAAGCAGATCATGAACTCCAATGTGCCACCACTGGGCAAATGCGATCTGCTACCACCGAGCAGATCTGAAATTTCAAAGTGCCACCACCGGGCAAGGTCTATCTGCAAAAAATTGCAGATCTTTGAAAGAGAAAGAGGCTGGCACTTCTGGACGACGAAAGATTCACACCAAGAACAAAATCGGCGAAAGATCCGTGCTAAGAACAAAATCGATGCGAGTTACGAAATTGGCGTGATTAAGGCTTGCTTCTCTGTGCCAATAGCAATTTCTAGTGCGCTGGCGCGACTATTACTCTCAAAACCGTGCCAAATGGCGCGACTATTCCTTAATAAACCGTGCCAACCCTTCCTTCTGCTAAAAAATGGTGCGACTGTTCGCGACTAAACCGCACCAACCCTTTCTTGTGCTCAAAGATGATCAATCATCTGAGACCTGTGCTTTAGGTGTTACTGCAGTCCACCTGGTTCTACAAATGCTTCTATACACTCCTACCGCCACTACAGTTCTGTAATCAATGATGGATCCTAAAAAAAATAATTAAAGGTTGTCCCTACTTTGTGCTCTGATACCAAGATAAAAATCAGACTTGAATTGAAAAAGAAGGAGTTGCAGCTCACAGGTGAGTACTGCACCTGGAGACTGCACTCAAACAAAGAGAACTCTCTCTGTACACTCTACATCCATCAAATGAGTAATTACATCATTAAATACATTACTAGAAATAAGGAAGTTGCAACTAAACTCCTAAACTCTAGGAACAAATCCTAAATTAAAAAGACATGTTACAACTGTGTAACCATTTCTCCATTAATACAAAATAATATTAATTATTTTCAACTTACCTCACGTTAAAAAAGATATATCTCAATACCATTTAAATTTAAATATTACTACAAACATAGCAAAAAATAATATAAAGGATTTCTAATTCAATCTCATTGATCACTAAGATTCATGGACATCTCAAAAATAGCTTATTAACAATATTAGATGTGGATTATTAAATCTTAAATAACGTCACAAGAGAAACTTATACACATTTTAAAAGATGGAAATTAAATTGCAGTGACCATTAAGATCCATAAACATATCATTTCAAATATGAAATAAAAAGATAAACCAATCTAATTTGATATACAATATTATGACATCCACAAAAAATCACAACATCCAAAATGTTTCATTTAATCATCATGGTTATTGAGATTCATAAGCATGTCTAAGAAAACATCTCAAATACAAGAATAACTATATTTCATTTCAACCTTAACAAAGATCAAACATAAGGGTACATTGTATTGAATATTTATGTATCAAACATAAAAGTAGATATATCTCATTATGTACACAAAGTTTGTATATCATACAACCTTTACTACACCTTAAAAAAGCTCAAATGTAAAGATGCTTCATATTGAATGTTTATGAATCAAATATAAAATAGATATATCTCATTACGTATAGATGCTTCATATTGAATGCCTATGTATCAAATATAAAATAGATATATCTCATTACGTATAGAAGATTCAGAAGCACATTGAAATAAAGATCTTAAAGTTGTTAATTTGAATTCCAATGAGCAGTCTTTCGAGAAGCAAAAAGTTTTCACACCCATCCTAAATAAATGTCTAAGAAATTAGTTAGACGATGTTCACATGTACATTATATAAATGAATAGATCTTTAGATTTAACACCACTCTAATTCATTTCATGTTGGACTCATTTATAAAATAAACTAACCTATTTAATTAATATAGGTTATATAAATGCATAAATCTTTAAATCTAAAACCACTTTAATTTATTTACGTACATAGCTAATTTATTTTATAAATTAGTTCATTTAATTATTTATTTTTTTTACCAATTTTCATAAAATAAACGGTGGATTACATTATTAAGATAGAAGCTAGTGAACTTGAGTTCAAAACAATGTTATAGCTCTAGAAAGTAACCCACACATCACAAAATTATGGATATTTTCTTCTCAAAATAACTTTATATATAACTTTCTCTTTAGAGCTTATACCATAACAAATTCCATATTGTTATTTATGTTCAAGGGTTATAGAGTTCTCCCAATAGGGGTGTACAACCAGCCAATTGGCCTAGGGGCTTTCCCCATTGGCATGCGACATGCATGTTTTAAGTAATGATTGGTGTTATGGGATATGATGATCATCCTTTGATTATTCTAGATGCGATGGTTATTGTTATAGTGTATTTTAGGTGCTTTGGGAAGGTTGATGGGGATTTTAAGATGAGTGATGGTTGTATAGTTGTGAGGTTGAACGAGGATGGCCATGTGAGCTCATCCTGGAAGCTGAACAGTTAGTGCCAAGAAGGGAATCCCTTATACAAAAAATTTGTATCTTAGCTAACTCCTTGGCATTCATTTAGGATGCAAAATTTTGTATCTTAGCTAACTCTTAGGCATTCATTTGGGACACTCGAGTGAAATTGAATTGTTTCTCAAATCTCCCTCGTGAGCTTGGGCTTGATAGCGAAAACTCTAGCTCTGACCAGCAGAGCAAACCCTGATTCGTCTTGACATTCTGTGGCTTTTAGGTATCTACTGTTATCTGGTTTTGGTGTTGTTATGCCGCTTTCTTTCGGAAGGTGGTGCGATTTTGGTTGTAGTTGAATGCTTTTTCGGGCTCGAGGTTTTCGGTGGATGTTTGGTACCCAACCTTGTGGGTCATGCATATTGTAATATTTTTGTGGTATTTTTAGTTTTTGGAGGAGGGGTTGTGGCCAATGGATTTTGGGTGGAGATTCCTCTTTGCCTCGAGGGCTTTGTCTCTTCTTGTTTCTCAAGCGTATAGGTTGTCTTCAATCCAGTCCTCTATTGGACCTGGCCCTAGGCGGGTTTTGTCTAAGGGTGAAGGCTATGTCGTAATGGTCTCTATTTGGCATATTTGTGTAGCATGTAGCTGTCTGGGCAGCGTGGGTATGTAAGTCTCTATCTAAATTCTGCTTTATTGTTTGGGTGAATTGCCTAGGGTTGGCCAAGACAGTGGGCGCCCCTATGCTCCATGGGATTTGCAGTGATGCAGTGTTTTTACCTTCATCTTGTTGTTTGGTCTATGTGTATCTTGTCTGGTTTTGTGGGGGTGATGCCTTTTGGGAGTTTGTGGTCACATCCATATTTTGGGTGTGGGATTATAGCATGACTCTTTCTATGCCTTTCCAGTGGAGCCAACCTTGTAGAGGCAGTGGTTAGTAGGAGTGGGAAGGTCATCGTGCAAGCAACCATGGTTTGTTGACAACAAATTTTGTGAGTGTGAAGTTTGTGAGGGAGGTAGCTTAGGAACAAGGTCTCTCCCTAGGGCATGTGTTTATGTCAGTCACTTTGGAATCAATCATGGAGTAGCTGAGAGGAATCCAATCCAACCTAGATATCCTAAGGGAGCATAGATATGAGGATAGGAATGAGCTCATGGCGTACATGAAAAACTTCTAGTTCAGTCAATGAGATTTTGGAGTAGTTGGCTAACATTCATCAGAGCTAGTGTCAAATGAATGATCTCCTCCCTGAGTTGGAGGGCAGAGTTGAGCACATTGATTTCCACGTGCATGAAAGATCTGGTCTATTTTCTATGCCTCCTTTGCACCCTCCTTAGCCACCTCCTTGATAGGATGCTCATAGGTTGTCTATTATTTTTGTCTCCTTTTTGGCATGTAAGCTTATTCAACATGTTGGAAATAATGGTTCAATGGGAACATTTTCTGCATACTCCTACTCTCCTAGCTAACAAATCCAGTAGGAACGAAGTTTGGGGAGCCGTTGAGTAACATTTTGTAATTTGTATTTTCATAATAATATAATAGAGTTTTTAGATCGACAAAAAAAAGGGCTATAGAGTTGCACACAATTAAAACCAATTAGTATAGAATTTATAACCAATGGCTATAGAATTTATAATAAATGATTATAGAATTTATTGAAATATCAATATTAGCTATGTAATAGTACATTTGATTGATCCAAATAAGTGAAATCAAAAGTTGGACCAAGAGATTTTTTTTAGGAATTTAACAATATAAATACAATATTGATTTATAAATATAATTTGAATCTTAACCATGTATTTATTTGATGGATTTGACATAATCAAATAAATGAATTTTAAAATTACTATTTTTGAATTAAAATACTTTATATTACTTCGAAAAAAAGGGATTAAATCGAAGACAACTAACATTGAGAAGAGAAACAACATATAAAGCTCAACCTATGATGCCATAAACATTTACAGAAACTTTTAAAACCAAAAACATAGACACTATTTCCATAACACACTTAGAAGCCACCACACACAAGTTACATTTGAAACAAGAGCCACAAATACTTATGGGTGGCTGAAACTCATGCCCACACACACAGACCCCTAACAACACAAATAGAAGTGGCCAAAACATTGTGACAATAAAGCCACCAAGCTATAGGAAAATAAAACCATTGACCAGCAGGAGGAGAGACCACCGATGTCATCCAATTAACCATCCATTCATCCACAAAAGCATTCACATAACACCATACACTTATAGCCAAAGACACAAAAGAAAAATTCAAATACTGAAACTAAAAGCCATAAGAAAACCTCAGAATCACACGATCGTGACCCAACTATATCCCCATTATTCATAGATTTTAAGGCCACAAAAGGACTTTTGAAGGCAAAACCAAAAGCTTCAGGAGATACGTAGAATTCGACACCCACCTCCCATGCTCACTGTTCATTGTCTGGCGAGGAAATATTGGTGAAACACTTATGCTAGAGCCAGGGTGATCCAACTGCTCCCCACCATGTGAGTCACAAGTTATGTGAATCTCCACATGCATTAGTTGAGCATCAATTTTATCCACTCCAAACCTCTGGTTCCATAACATTCTCTTTGTATCCTCTAAAGAGGAAAAAATATTGTATTTTTCCACATGCTTATCTCTTAGAACCAAACATAATAACATCTTCATTTGCCAATGGAGTGCTATTGAATTTAGATACTACTTGTGTCTTTCCCTGATATGACCAAGGTTCAACAACCAAAATGACTTATCTTTCAACAATTTGAGTTTGAGAGATATTATATCTCTTCCCCAGCTTTTATCTCATGCTCATGGATCTTATGATGAGTCTCACGTGGAATAACATTGAAATAAGTCACGACATAGTCATGGGGAAAGAGCTTTGTCCCATGATGATGGGGTTGGGATCTTCCACCTCCTCCCCTCGTGCTCCTCCCCCTTTGATTTGGTGGCATTGAAGGGTCATGGGAGGGTTCCTTGGTTTCTCTACAGGGGCTACCTCTACCTGTAAAAGGGCACAATGATTGACTCGACCCTTCCTCAATGAAACCAGGATACCTACACATTATCTTGTCATACAAGCACTAGACATATGACCTAACTTTTGATGAAGAACCGCCAAAGAGGGTGGAGGAAAACACTTCCTTAGCAAGAGGTTGTACCCCCTTGACCTTTGAGCACACAAGACAACACTTTGCGACCAAGAAGCTTTAGCATCCTAGATCTCACGAATAATTAACCAAACCTAATCGGCTATACTTGACCAACCACACAATTAAAACTACCCAGGGATCCCTTCCTAAAGAATTCTACCTCTGCATACCCAAGAGAAGAGACCGACCCAACACATGATGCCATTCACTTTCACAGATCCAACAATCTCCTCATCCCCAAGGATAGAGACCACAACCAAAGACTAAGACTCTAAACCTAGAAGGCCAACACTCTTAGAATGACTAGGTGTGAAATTCAAATATAACCAAGACGATACCAACAAGAGAACACAAAACTTATCAAATTCAAACACCAAAAAGTCTTTCCAATTGACAGTCGCCATCTTCCAGCAAGACCAAGCCAAGCAAATGACCCTCTCTACCAACTTCCAAATTAGAGCAGCTCAATGTATTCACTTTCTTTAAGGTCATACCGTCACAACGCACTCCACCAGAACCTCACCACAAGTAGCGTTTGAATTCATACTCTTCCATGGCATTGAGGGACTCACCTCTCCTTAAACCCAACATTTGAAAAAGAATTTGTCACCCATCCCTGCCATTAAATAACACCTCCATCAACTACAGGATTGCATGCTCGCATATACGAGACGTTAGGTGTGTTCTTTCCTCATCAAATCATAATTACGAATTCAAAGGTGGTGAACACATTGTCGCAAACCTCGCTACCTCCATCATAACACCCAATCAAAAGAATTAATCAACGATCTATATATTACTATTATTCTTTATAATAAAAAATAATAAAATAAATACACACACAGATATATATATATATATATATATATATATATATATTAATACCATTTATTATTTTCTGTATTCAAACTTGTGTGATCCATCTGGTCTAATGATGAACCACACTTGTTGGTTCCAAAAGCATTGGCCAAAAAATTCTCTCATATGATTTCTACCAAAAAAAACTTTTTTTAAAACATTTTACTAATTAATTTTAAAAATACATTCTTATCATTATCATCTCATCTTTCCATGATTATTTTATAACACTCATCAAGCATCTACCCTTTTAATACAAATATGAAATCATAATAAACCATTAGTAAAAGTTGCGTGTGCATTTCAATATATATGTGTTTTTTAATTAATCTTTCCATTTTTATAAATGACTTAGACGTTTGAACACATTATTTATTTATTAAATTTATTAAATTATATAAGTTTTTTATATTATTATGTATGCTAAATATATTAATAAATTGGTAGATTATTATATAATATATTTTATATAAATGTAGAAAAAAATGGTGTGATTTTTGGAAGTTTTTCGAGTGGATTTTCTGGTTCAAGATTGATGGGTAAACTTTGTACATTAAGAAGTGCCCTAGGAGTTTTTCATGGTGTTGAATCCATATATATAATAAAAAAACTAGTTTAAATAACATAAATCAAGATTTCACATCAAAATTATCACCAAATTCCGGCACCAAAACCCCAAAAAATCACAGTATTGACAACTCCAAAAAAATGCGAAATTGATAAATGAAAAAAATTAAAATAATTTCATATGAAGTTTTAAAACAAGAGATAAAATTGTATGTTGAATGGCGAAATCCGTTCACTTTGCATTGCTAAACGCGTTCACACGTTAATGACACCTCCACAGCCTGGTTATCCATCACCACCACCATATAAACAAGCACGTCACCTCGAAACTGGCTTCGCCATCGTATAATTAAATTTAATTCAACAACTAGATTTCTTTGACCTTTATCCGTCGACTATCCATCTGACCAACATACGCTTGCCACGTATCACATTTAAAAAGCTTCTTATAGGTGCTTTGTTCCTGCGAACGACAACCTCCAACCAGGCTTGGAATTTGACATTTTGGCCATTAATTACTTTTAAAATCTTTATGTAACCTTCATTCATGATGTGCTTTTAAATTTAAAAAACGTATTTTTGATGTCCATATTTATTTGTAAACGTCATGTGCTGCCTGTAATACCTCGCAGACAAGTTCTAGTAGTGGTGACATTAATACCCTGTTGAAGGACACGTTTCAACAACTTTTGGCAAAATAGCAGTTGCTTTCCTCAGTTTCCAACACCTTCCAAATTATATACTTTTTCCTCCGAGAGAAACTTGGGTGCAATATTTGCCACTTTTGAGATTATGGATAAGTCGTCTTGGATGATAAAAAATCCCAGTGGGCGAAGAATGCGATCCACCTTTCTTATTTGGCAACCTCTACCAATACCTTTATAGAGTAAAAACAATCCGAATGCATGAACCAAAGCATATGTACGTGGATAAGTAGAAAATTGATTACACCTATCATGAAAAGATCCAATTAAGCCTCTGTCATCAATAGCAAGTAATAAGCTTGCAGTGATATTATTCATCATCCAAAATGGTTTTGTGCTTAAACCAACAACAAATCTACCGTAGAAAGAGATGATATCCATTACATTTCAACTATCATATTTACTAGCATTCGTAAGTGTCCAATGTTCATTGACTTGCCTATACCAAAATGTAGTGTATGCACTAAAATTTTCAGTAGTGATCCCTATTTCTCATATCATTTAGGGAAGGTTGATAAACAGTCGGGCAATGGAGGAAGTTGTCAAATGTTCCCTGCTTCTGGACTTAAAGTTAGACAATTCCATGATTGTTCTGGCCCATGTGCCTGATCACATAAAACCAAGCTTGTGTATTTTTATTTCTCTAGTTGGCATGCATTATCTCCTGGCTTGAACCAATTGCTATTTGAACTTGACGAGCAATAAGATTCCCACGCCTTAAAGTTGTCAGACATCAACTTCTCCCACTGACGGGGATAATCTTTATCCTTCCTATAAGCTGGAGATGCAGAGTAGACAAAGTAGCCACTAGCTGTCAAAAGGCGATCCACTTCTTTCAATAGAACACCATCATTTTCATGCCAATGGACACGACAACGTGAACAATGGACCATTTGAAATGAATTGCTTAGATAAACTAGTTGTGTTGTACGAAGAACTGTAATCATGGCACAAATTCCTCGTTCAAGAGAAAATTGAATCTGATTCTCATGCCCATGCTTTGGAGCAAATGGCATTGTCTGTATACCCAATGGAAGTAGATAATCGGAAAAACTTGCAAAACCACAACCAACATCAAGAACTTGCCCCACTCTTGCTGCTTGTAAATCACTTGTTTCATTAGTTATCATGTTTCCCAACCTTTGGATGTACTATGAATCTCCATGCTTGAAATGAGTAACACCACCTAGGAACCACCATAGTTTACCCTGCTTATGCACCCAATTTTGCCCACCTTTGGCTCTCTGCTAGATGCGAGTGGTTCATATTGCTTCGCCACACATAATCTTTACCATTTGGCCATTTTATTGTGATCTTATATTCTTTGGGAGGAGGTATTAAACGGAAAGGTCGTTCCTCAAGTGGAGAGGACAAATTTCTTTTAAAATTCACTGTTTGATAATAATTCAAAATTTCAGAGTGCTGATATACTTTAAATAATTTCACGGAACATTTTGAGTATAATTTAATGAGAAAACATTCCTTCCTTCTACATCAACTCTAAAATTGAGAACTACCTTATTACTTAACCACTACTTCCAAGTTGAAATCAACAATGCTTGCGTATCGATCACGTGCTTGGTGCCAAATAATATTCCAACAAAAAATAAGCAACTATCATCAATGTGAAAGCTAGCACGACCACCTTCGTTAATTGCACATCTAACATGGAGAAAATTAAAAATCCCAAATTTAAATGCACAGATTAACAAGATGAAACAGGTCAACTAACCACGTATAAACCCATCTTTTCACTATTTTGCACTTATCACACACGAATATCTCCACCAATTTTAGTTGAAGGAAACTGAATTAGTGAAATCCCTTCGAAACAAGTCAAATTGCATTCAAACTTGCCGATTTGAAAAGAACCCGTTCAAATACAGGAAAGAGGTTTATGGAGCGAGAACATTGGAATTTATCAAGAAGATTCCATAGTCAAAAAGTACATATTTAATAATGTTTCGTGTTACTCTGAGAATGTGACCTTCTGTGACACTTTAAGAAACCCTGAAAACCTATTATTAATGTTTATTAAAGAGCTCAAATACTTAAGCTAAAGGAATGTATAAAAAACAATTCTGCGGAATTCTCATAAAATGTCAAAAGATGATTGAAAGTAGTTTTTAATTTGCACACCAATTTGCCATATTATAAGTCTATGATATATTTGGAGACCTTTCAAGCAGCATTGCATCACAGGAGGCAATTGTCGAAGCCTTAGTAATATTTTATTATTTTGTCTTTTCGCTGAAGATCCGGTCTTCAACAACCCTAATGCAGGTGGTTTCAAAATGTAGGAATATACATGGTAAGTTCCTCAGACAGAACACCAAAGGACACCGCTTACAAACAGATCACAGATCAATACACCAGTATTTTGACGTGGTTAAAACTCTCAAAGAATGAAACAGTGCACGGCTTGAGCCAACGCAGCCACTTTAGGCAATTTATTAATAAAGAATGAAAATTTACATAAGCTTCTCTCATGCACGGTTAACCTACAAATGACCCTCCATGCGCTTTAAATAGAATTCATGGACCAATCGGGTGTCAAGCCACGGATCAAGTGTCGGTAATACCGAGGAGAGAATGAACCGTCGGATCACTACATATCGTGACCGTCTGATTGTAAGTTACAAAATGTACAACGGTAAAGAAACACACTTTACCTAACTCTATACCTAACTCTATACTAGACCAAGTTGAACTTAACTATTTCCTATGTGTCGGAATATCCTAACATCCCCCCTTAAGAACAACTTGGGAAGGATTGAAGGATTTACAAATATGACACAATAGGAGAAGGAAGGAGGCACTAGAGCCTATCCCCCCTTAGTGGCAACTTCCTAAACTCCAAGCATATATCGAAGTTTAGTGAACTTTGCCTCTGTGAGAGCCTTTGTGAAGATGTCTGCAACCTGATCATCTGTTGAACAATATTGCACTTCAAGAACATGGTCATGAATGAGCTTTCTGATGAAGTGCATGTGAAGTTCAATGTTTTTGCTGCGCTGATGCTGAACTGGATCTTTGCAAAGCTGAATGGCACTTTGATTATCACACCAAAGTGTAGTCGGATGCTGCTGCTCAAAGCCCAATTTTGATAGGATCTGACGAAGCCACAAGGCTTCCTTACCAGCTTCCACGGCACCACGATACTCTGCTTCTGCTGAC
>APFE030317719.1:3240-26698 GCA_000404065.3 Pinus taeda | reverse complement strand
ATATTTTAATCATTAGAAAATGTTTTATTAAAAAAAATCAATAAAAAAAAATTATTTTTTGTTTGGATTTAAAATTGGTTAATTCTGAAAAGTCATTTTCACTACCTCCTTCCATAGTGATTATGAATATAAACAAAATGAAGATGGTTTATTTCATACCCAATATATATTTAAGTCATGCTTGTTTCTTAGTTGTAACAAATTCCAAATAAATATATCATTTTTTCAAAGCTAATCTAGAGAGAATCTTATATATTTTTTAAGACACATTTCGTGTTCTATACATTAAGATGTTGAAGTAAATTTTGTACTTCTGCATTTCCTATATAAATATTCCATTGTAATGGTTATAATCAACCATGTTTATATCATCAATTATGTCTATTTTCTTAATTACAATGAAGTTAATTGTAAATAAGTTTTTAAGAAATGACGTAATGATATAATCAACCATGCCTATGTGCTTAATTACAATTGTAAATAAATTTTTAAGAAGTGAAATTTAGACGGATTGTCAACAGAATTATTATATATTGAAAATTAATAAATAAATTAATTTAAATTTTATATTAAAAAATATATAATTATTAAACTATGATGAATTGAATTAAATATCGTATGCGATTTAGTTGAATTATCGTTATTATGTCGTGTGCATCTAATCAATATATTTGTTTATTGAATAAGCCAAATTCCTATTAGTAAATACTATATTTATAAGTTTTTAAAAAATTAGTTTATATTTATATATTATATTTATATAAAGAAATACTAAAAAAGGATAATTGTGAAATGACAAGAATATCATTAATAAAAAATCCATAAAAATGTGACATGTTTAGTCTCTAATAAGACTATTTGTTGTTTAGTGATTGAGATGGGATATCTTATTATGAATATTAGAATAAATTAGAAGAGTTAATAAAAATTTTGAGTTGAGAGTTGATGTGATAAGGTTGTATGAGATAGGTTTTTGCAAGTTTAAGAACATTAAAGATTGGTTGGGAAAAATTAATTATAATATAGGAGTCAAACAAGGTTGTCTTTTGTCACTATTTTTTTTGACATATACATTGATAAGTTAGAGGATTATTTGGAACAAGTGGGTTTTGATGACTAGACTCTCACTAGCATAGTCTTCATTCTTCTTATTTACGCCAATAATATTCTTCTTATGGTGAAGAGTCCCTATGTTCTCGACAAGCAACTAAGAATCCTAAAGGATTCATGCCCTAGTGTAGATGTAAAAATTAACACTAACAAAATGAAAGTTATGATAATTAAATCTAGAAAAGATAACTTACTATACTTCCATATATGACAACAACAACTTGGAGGAAGTGTCTTCATATAAATATCTTGGCATCAATATTCATCACAAGCTCAATTAGAACTATAGCATTGAGAAAATGATAATTGGGGGGTAGAAAGTTTATTATGGGCTTGAAAACAGTTGTAAATTAGTGAACTTGTGCATATGTGATACAAAAAAACTCATCTTTGAGACTCTTGTATCTCCTCTTGTCATATATGGATGTGATGTTTGGGAATGTATTATCTCTAGAGAATAATCAACAAAGATAGAGCAGATCCCAAAGGATTTCTTAACTTATAATCTCAAAATTAAATGGAATATACCATATCATATCCTCCTGATATACGTGAGTCTTTCCCTATTGAGAGGACAACTATGACTAAGTACCTAATGTACAAGAACAAGTTAAACAATGTGGAAGGCAAGCACCTTTTAAAAATTACTTCAAATTCCAAATAAACTAAATATAAATCAGGTGAGGATGGCATAACAATGTCAAATCTTGGCTAAATCAATGGGGAATTAAAAAAGAGATCATTATGCACTAGAACTATAAATTTAAAAATATTATTACAACTAAATTAAACAAGAAATTGTGGTGTGATGATAAAATAAAATTAAGATACTAAACGAGGTGATCAACCCTTATCGAAAATAAAATGTATTTTTTTGTTTTGTCTAGTGTACAGAGGAAAATCAACATTTCTAAAATAAGAACAATTCTTTAAAAGCTTCATAATGAAAGTGGGTGATGGACAACTCCCAAACCATTGTGGGATAAAAGAATCTATCTTTTTTCTGTTTACTAATTTGTTCATGGCCTGTGAGACTAGCTTGTGATTAAGAAATCGCGACCCATGGACACCTATTTCATCAATATCACTCAGGGATTGTACCCATTGTTGGGCTAATTTATTGGCACAAATTAACACAAGTATTTCATTATCAATCCAGGTTTGTAAAACATGGAGGCATGCCCAAAATGTATGGATATCAGATGTAGTCAAGGTTAGAAGATAAAATATGAGGAACTAAGGAAATACATATTATAAATATAAATATAATTAAGTAATTTCTAATTCACTTATGCAATATATGTGAGATGAAGTGGCTCCTAACTTAGGAGAACTAGTTGTGTCCTTCCTCTACAATATTACTTGATGAATAGAAATAAAAAACCATTAATTAACAACAGCTTAAGATTCACAAATCAATAACGAAAGAGGCTCCTAACTTAGGAGATCCTTGCTATTCCTCATCACAAATTCATTCACCATAATACTATTGGTAGAAAACTGAAACTTCATAAAATTACTTGAAAGCAAGAAGGATGAACTTTAGTTTTTATTCATTAATCCAATAGAAGGAGGGTTCAACTTGAACACTTGGTTGTCCCTTCATATAAAAATGATAAATAAACCAAGATTCATCAACAAACATAAATCATCATACATTAATTCAAGTAAACAAATCTGAAGCAAAACAAGTAAACAAATCTGAAGCAACTAGTTTATGAAAATCAAGCTAGATTAACCATGAAGTGTACTTAGCTTGGAGTGGGGTCCCTCCACCGTTGCTTTGCACACTTGAAGAGATTGTTAGCTACTGCAAATTCAGTCAATCATCCACACCATTGAACAACAAAATGAAGGTAGAACATGTTTCTCAAATTAGCTCAAAGTATTCAGATGTATCAACATAAAATTATACAAATTCTGCATATCATAAGCCTTCAAAGTTTTGGCTTAAATAGAAGATTATGAAACAAACTGATTTAAAGTATCTCTAACAACTATATCTATCCATATCCACATATCTAAGTCAAACTCATCCATCCTTAAAAATATGGAAAATCCCATGAAATCATAACACTACCCTATTTCTTAGGGATTTTCTGAATGACTGGTCCTGTTTGACCATCTTTGACCAGGCCTGATTAAGCTTGGTTTGACTGAACCAATAGGAAGTTCAACCCTAGTTATCAAGCTTTCCATAAATGTATTCAGCTCGTGCCCAGATGTCCTGCAAATATGACATCCATATAGCCATTACGGGAATTTCTGATTCTGTCCAAAAATGCACTTGAAATTCATTTTTCATAAAAACTTCTAAAAATTTCAAAATTAAATTTATATACCTGAGTATGCATAAATACATCAAAATGAGGTGGATGTGATGGCAAATGGATGAAAAATATAGAAATTAGTATGTTTTCTTGAGCAAAAGTGGATTAAAAACGAGGGCCAACATCTCCTTGTTGTTGATTCACAAGCATGTCCTCATGTTTGTTTCTTCCTCTTGGATCTTCTGACCTCTATTGTGAACCCTGTGCCTGGCCCTGATGCTTCCTGTTGTGCTGCCTCTAAAAGATAATCTATCCCCTTGCATCATTCTTCCTTGTAAATAGTAACTTTGACCTTCTGTTTCTCATATTTGTTTTTCCATATGTTTTTATCTTTAAGCCACTTGAAAGCCTGTTTGCAAAGTAGATCATTCTTTCTTTTCAGTTTTCCTACCTCCTCATTTAGTTTTTCATTATCCCTCACTAACTTTGCAATATTTTTCTTATATTCTTGATTTTCTTTCTTCAAGTGCTTCTCTAATTTCTTGTTTATTTCTAATTGATCTGTCAATTATTTTGTCTTACTCAAGTGCAACTCTTTTTCTAATTCTTTTGTATCTTTTGTAAATGATGTTGCCTCTACATTATCAAAGTATGAGTCTTTTTCTAAAGATTATTTCTCTAATCTTTCAATTATGTCTTCTACTTGTTTCTCTATAGAAAATGTTTCTACAATTTGTACTTCATGGTCCTTGCTACTTGTTTCTGTTGGGCTCTTTCTCATATGCCTCCTAGGAGTGGATATGAAGGATGCCTCCTTCTCAATCATGAAAGTGTTATTTTTCTTTTTAGATCTTGTTCTTGGATAAAGTGGTGAATTCATGGTGCCTCTGGTTTCCTAATCTGTTTTATACTTCTCTATGACCTGTTATTCATGTTGGTTTTGGACTAAAAACTCTTTCCAAATTATATCCTGAGTTTTTACTTGATGCTCTACAAGAATTTTTATAAGTCCCTAATGATAAACTTGAGCTTCTTTTGGTTTAGTTTCATTTTTTATTGACTCTATCATCTTGATCATATTCCGGGAGAATAAATATGGAAAGTTTATTTTTACTTCTCCTTTAATGTGTTGGAGCAGCCTGGTATGGTAAACGTGTGACGCAATATGGCCTCTATCACATGTGAATATTTTTTGAATGATCAAAACTAACTCTCCCCATGGCTCGTTGAACCATTCCCTGGGTATGCCTTTAGTTCTATCAAAGGCTCCCTTCCTGTTCTTCTCTAAGAAGAAAGTCCATGCTTTCTCTTTAAAGTGTAGATTTTTATGATAATTTTCTCCTGT
This sequence comes from Pinus taeda, assembly GCA_000404065.3. NCBI lineage: Eukaryota > Viridiplantae > Streptophyta > Pinopsida > Pinales > Pinaceae > Pinus > Pinus taeda. The sequence goes on along the minus strand of APFE030317719.1, from coordinate 21,973 downwards.
TAATGGAATATCTAATGCTTGGGAGATGTATTCTGGAGTCAATGGAATGATTAAGTTCCCTACCATAGTTTTATCTTGGGCATAATTGTTTATAAACACCCTCGCTATACTCTCATTGTGCCCTTTAAACCTCTGAAAAGAACTTATAAGCCTAACTTGATATAATTTATCTACTGTTTCCTTCTTCCACTACTCAATTTGAAATTTTGGTTCTATTCTTGTGGTCATGTTTTCTGAAAACCAATTGATATATCTCTCTATTGTCATAACCTCATTTTTGAAAATGAAAATAACAATCATTCATGCATAGAGATATTTTTTATTCAGTTATACATTGTAGTAGTAGGGCTTACCCTTTTCGTGATACTCTTTAGAAACAATAAATTCAAGCTTGTTTAATCTCTGTCTCACTACAACAATAAGTCACTGTTCTTTTCAAAACATTACTCTTTATTGATGAAAAACAAAAACAAACATCTTGCTTATTCTCTGATGCAAAAAAAAACACTCTCTATTATGTTATCTTTCACCCAAAACTCTGCTCTGTCCATATAAATGAAATGTTCTTCTTATGCATATCATACATTATATTCATTGTTTATAGGAAAAGAAATCGAAAACCGAAACTCCATTTTGGAAAAGAAAAATAAAATTAAAAATTAAAAATTAAAAATAAAAATCATGCCATAGCCTCTCCTTTCGATTTTCATTTCTATAAGTCTTTCCTATGGTTAACAAACTCATTTATATGTCAAACTGAAGTTGTTTTCAAGTTCACTATCTATGCAATCAAGGCCACTATTTTTGCACTCAAACTATAATTAATTCACTATGTATTCAACACTCTGTTTCATCAATTAACTCGGCGATTCATGACTAAACATGTGTTTATGCAATCAAACTACAACTAACACTCTTTTTTATCAATCAAATCGGCGATTCATGCTTAATCATGGAGGATCTGAATCGATTTTCCTTCTTGAGATGGAATGTCGTGATTTCCTCTGTATCGTGGCCCAATCAACTTGTGTTTCGTAATATTTTCTACCATTAAACTTTATTCGAGAACCTTATGTCTTTACTAATGGTAGAGTCTTAATGAATGATAGAAATGACACATTGTAAACAGTGGTAGAAGTGCTTATATATTGGATTCAAACTTGTGTTTCATTAAAAATGTCAAGATTTCCTCATTAAAACATCCACTGCATTTATTGAAAGAAATCGAATTTTCGCTTACCTTCTTGTTCATGAGATCTTCCTCAGTTAATTATGCTTGCTTTTACATGACTGCCATTTCTCTCAGCTTATCCCTTGGTCTACTCTGCTTATTCTTCTTATCTCTCTGATTCTCCACTGTTATATTTCTTGCTTCCCTCCTCTCGTTTTGGTTTCCTTTATTTCTGCATTTTCTTTGTCAAACCATTCTCCATCGAGCTCTCGTATGTGTGCTAATAGCTCATACAACATTCATTGTCCTCCCTGAGCCTGCAAATGGCTATGATGGTGGGGGGAAAGTGATTTTTACAAAGGCCTGTGTGTAAAAATGGTGGAGGTGAAGTGTATGAGTTTTGATTGATTGCAAAGACTCGATGTTGTTTTTAGTTGAAATGTTTATTACAATGTTTTCAAAATTGGTTGACCGTTCCCACATGCTTCAACCTTTGACTACTTTCTTTCATGGTTGTCTTGTGTTTCATCATGGTTGTCCTGCGTACTTACTTACGGTGCTTACCTCCATGTCTCGTCTTTTCATTACCTTAACCTTTGACTGTTGTTTACTCATATCATCGTATAGTCATCCTGCCACATGTTTGCATTTTCCACCGGCTCATATGATTTCTCCATCCCATACATATTCATGGTGGATTTTGATTTGATCGCCGCCCTTTGAAATTCATTATTGTTCTATTGCATGGCCTTATGCCCATTAAACTTCATCATGCCTCCACTTCGTATCCATTTCCAATGTATTATGCCATCTAAACGACTTCATGATAATTGTTTCGTTGTATGGCATCACATTATTTGTTTTATTGTGTTATAATAACCTTGTACTCCATAGCATCATATTTGTTATGCGCTTTGCTTATAACTTACTGAAATGAATTATTTCGATTTCCTTTGACTTTCATAATGTGCGCCTTTTCAATATCTGTAATTTAATTTTAAAATGACCATGTTAAGGTCATATTTAAAATTAAATTTATGATACTAACTTTTGTATGGTTTTGTAGGTCTAGGGTTTGACTATTGGACCCTTCATTTCTAATCCATTTGCTTTTTGGTAAAAATACTTAGGGTTAATATGAAATGAAGATGTGGTATTTTGAGTATGAATATGGAATTAGATGGGTAGGATAATGGATGTGGAAATGAATATATATGAATAGGATAATAGGAATATAATGAGTATAATAATGAAGGTAGTGAAATATAGGTAAAGTATCCATGTCAGGGATTAAATTAATCTTAACAATCTCTAGAAAAAATTTAAAAATTTTGCAATTTCAAGAGAAAAAATGTTTACTCACTGTACTTTACTCCCTCATAGCATTTGATGATGTTTTTTGGTCAAATAATGGGTGAAAATGTCTTGGATGGATCGTCTAGGATAGATTGCAATGTAGACTTTATTCCTACTTCATGTTTTTGCATTCATCATTGATTCATGACTATTGAATACTGATGTTGTTCAAGTCCCTTATGTAATTGGTACTTTATGATTTAGGTCCCTTCTTACATATATATTTCTTATGCAGCATTTGTCCTATAATACATGTTTCTTCTAACATTTCAGGTCGCAATACAATTCAAGTTTCTTCTTCAATTCGGCTGCTCAAACTTTTAGCTGCTCAAACTGAGTTCCTTTTGCAACTTCCCCTTGCTTAGCTGAAGACTTGTCCTCAAGTCTTGTATTTTCCATCAGAGTTCATTTTGCAAAATCAAATTGTCGTAAGATTAAAGAAAAATTGAGAATTCATACAGGCCAAACTAGTTGGTTTTCCTCCATGAATTCAAGTTTGCTTTGTGTCAGTTGCTTGGTTTTCACAAGCAAACTTTTTATCCTTTATTATTATTATTATTATTATTATTTTTAATTCTTCTTTTTGATTAATGGAAGGCATATTTCTATGTTGTTCCATTACTTCCATATCGGTATCTTTTGTCATTTGTTTCATGAAATGTTCTTTATTGATAGGCTTATTGTAGACTTTAAGCCTATTTCCGTTAACTGTAAATGAAATAGATTCTTGATCAATTTGTTTTTATCTTAGCAACTCCATTATCAAAGATCTCCTCTATCTCATATGGCCCCAACCAATGAGTTGTAAACTTTGCCTTGAAATCTTTAAATTTGGAGTCAAGCAATAATGTCAGACTCCTTTGTTGAATGTTTTATTCTTGATAAATCGATCATGCTATTTCATCCTTTTATGCTGCACAAGAGTTGTGTGCTCCACTGCTTTCTATCTCATTTCATCCAGTTGATTCAATTCCATTATTCGTTTTTGTTGTGCTTCAGATAATTCCAGACCTAAGTTTGCTGCTAACTTAAATGTGTGTATTTGAAATTCTATGGGTAACAGACTTCTTTTCCATAGACTAACTGATATGGACTGAACCCAGTTGTGTTTTTCCATATTATCCTGTATGTCCATAATGCATCTCTTAATTTCTATGACCAGTCCTTCCTATTCATTTGTATTGTCTTTGTCATGATATTCTCCAGGACTTTGTTTGTCGATTCTACTTGTTCGTTTTCTTGAGGATGGTATGGAGTTGATTTTCTATGTTTGATCTTGTACTTTTTTGTAAGATCGTGAACAAGCTTGGAAGTGAACTGTGTGCCTTGGTCTATTACAACCTGTCTTGGTACTCCAAATCTGAAAAAGATTTCCTCGAAGAGGAATGTGACTACTGTGTCTTTTGTTGCTCTTGCTACTGCCTTTGCCTCTACCCACTTAGTAACATAATCAGTACATACCAAGATGTACTTCTTTCCATTTGAAGGTGGATTTATTGGTCCCACAAAGTCTAGAGCCCATTTATTAAATGGTTCTATGAGAACTTATGGCTTAAGTGGCATTTCATCTGATATTATTAGCCTTCCTATTCTTTGGCAACTCTCACACCTTTTGACATATGCTTTGGAATCATTGAAGATTGTTGGCCAGTAGTAGCCTAATTGCAGCACCTTATAAGTTGTCCACTTGTCTGCAAAATCACCACCACATGGCTCGTCATGACATGCTTTCAAAATTTCTAATATTTCATCTTCTCTAATACATTTTCTTATTATCATGTTAGAGTTAGTATAAAAGAGATCACCATTCACCCAACTATATCTAGAACTTTCTCTAATTATTTTTCGGTTTTGTTTCTTTGTAAATTGGGATGGTAATTTTCGAGAGGATAAATAGTTTGATATATCTCCAAACCATGGTGTTTTGATAGTTACTGCAAACAGATGTTCATCTGGAAAATTATCTGAAACAGGATTCAAATCACCAGGTGTATGAAGTCTTGAGAGGAAATCATCTACTCGATTGTTTTTCCCTGGTCGATCTTGAATTGTAATATTAAATTCCTGTATTAACAATAGCCATTTTGTAATTCTACCTTTTGTGATTGCTTTGTTAATTAAGTATTTGATTGTTGAATGTTCTGTGTGGATGAACACTTGGTAGCCTGTTATGTAATGCTTGAATTGGTTTACTGCATGTACTACACCTAACATCTCTTTTTCTGTGATTGTATAGTTCAATTCTACTGGTGTTAAGTTTTTACTTATGAAGTATATAACATAATTAAAATGGTTTTCTTTTTGTCCAAGTGATGCACCTATAGTTGTATTAGATGCATCAGTGGAGATATGAAATGGAAAAGACCAATTTGGTCCTTAAAGAATGGGGGCAATTGATAGTTTTTCTTTGGAATGCATTTTGACAATGATTTGTCCATTGGAATTCAACATCTTTTGCAAGTAACTTGAATAGAGGCAAAGCTATTTCACTGAAATTTTCAATAAATCTCCTATAGTAGCCTGCAAAACCTAGGAAACTTCTTACTTCCTTTTGAGTTGTAGGTGGCATTAAATTCACAATGACTTGTATTTTTGTTGGGTCCACCTTGATTCCTGATGAGGAAATATGGTGTCCTAACACTATCCCCTCAGTTAACATTATGTATCATTTTTCATTGCTTAGGGATAGATTTTTTTCTATGCATCGTTTTAAAACTTTCTCAAGATTTTTCAAGCAATCGTCAAATGTGTTTCTGTATACAGTGAAATCGTCCATATAGACTTCTACACATTCATGGATCAAATCTGCAAATATTGCAAGCACTGCTCTTTGGAAAGTAGTAGGTGCATTACATAGCCTGAAAGGAAAAACATTTTATGCATATGTTTGCCATGGACAGGTAAATTTTGTTTTGTCCTGGTCTTCCATTGCAACTATTCTAATCTAATTATACCCACTAAATCCATCTAGGAAAGAAAAGTATTTCCTCCTAGCTAATGAATCTAGGACCTGGTCAATAAATGGTAGTGGGAAAAGATCTTTTAATGTGGCTTTGTTCAATTCCCAGTAATCTACACATATCCTCCACTTCTCGTTTTTCTTTGGCACTATTAATAATGGAGAAACCCATTGACTGTCAGAAATAAGATAGATGAATCCAACTTGTAACAATTTTTGTAATTCTTCTTTCACTATTTCTTTCATCATGGGGTTCATCCTCTTTTGAGGTTGCCTTACTGGCTTGATATGGTAATCAGTATAGATGTGGTGGATACATGTGTTGGGATGAATCCCCTGCATATTTGTGTAATCCTAGGCAAAAGCTTTTGAATATCTCATTAACAATGCTATTACCTCTTGTTCTTGTGACTCTTGTAAGTTCTTTTTTCCTGGGGAAAAATCGTAATCTTTCATTAATTTGAAAAATTACATATAGTAGATGCCCATGGCATATACAAAAACGTATCTTCTAAATTATTACCAATATTCAAATTTTTTCCAGGATAAATCTCAATAGTTTTAGTTTTTGAATTGGTAATTGTGTTAACAGGAAAAATATTTGTGAATGAATCTTGCAATGATTGAATTGTGCAGGTTTTCTGAAAACAGTGGTTCAAAAGATTACTTGTAGCTTCATACTAGGATACTCTATGCTGCTCTGAAATATCCGGTTCTGAGATGAAAAGATCCAATAGATATTCATTCTCTTCTTCTTCTCTAAGGTCAAAGACTTAGTTAATAGTTAGAGCTAATTTAGTTTGTTGTTGTTCTTGTCCTTCAAGCAATGATAATAAAAAGGTGTTGTGCTAGAGAATAAAGTGTGATGTGCTTTCTTTCATCCCCATGTGAAATAATCATACTTCTCGATCTGCATCATATAAAGGCATCAGCAGTGGCTAACCACGGTTTGCCTAAGATTAGAGGATGTCCTCCTAAGTTTGTTTTTGGCTGCAAAATGAGGAAGTTTATAGGATATTCCCATGAATCCAGAGAGACTATGATATCTTCTAATATTCCTTCTGGTACAACCTTAGATCTATCTGCTAACTCTAAAATGGTAATAGTATATCTGGTTAGGACTCTGGACATCACATATCTCCACAATGGTATGATATTGTCCACTTTGGGCCTAAGCCCTCATGGATTTGCTTTTGAACTTACCCTAAAAGGCCTCATACCAATGGAGATATTTGTCCATCCTTATATACCCATGATCCTCCCCACTTCTAGTCAATGTGGGACTTTGGTCGTATACCCAACAATCCTCCCCTTGAACAAAGGACCATTGAGCCTCCCCTCAAACGATTATCCATCCGTCCACTCTCTACCAACCAAGATTCTCCGCTCCAATGCGTTGGAAGCACACGCCTTACATGGAACACCACCTGCCTCGAGAGCTTGCTCTATCCCAGGTCAACTCCTCTTCACCGTGTTGGAACTAGGACACGTCCATGAAGAATCCGGAGCACACCGCCTGTCTAACCGAGCTCATCCGGATCCCATCGCGATATTACCGGGGCCCACCACCTTCGTTCGGCATTCCGAGGATTCATCCATTTGGCTAACTTTGGGGCATGGCTCTGATACCACTTGTTAGGACTCTGGACATCACATATCTCCACAATGGTATGATATTGTCCACTTTGGGCCTAAGCCCTCATGGATTTGCTTTTGGACTTTCCCCAAAAGGCCTCATACCAATGGAGATATTTTTCCATCCTTATATACCCATGATCCTCCCCACTTCGAGTCAATGTGGGACTTTGGTCGTATACCCAACATATCTAATGTTGTTTAAATCCAAATGTTTCATTGTCTTTGTAGTCATTACATTTATAGATGCTCCCAAATCTATTAAAGTGTTTGGAACTGAAAAATTATTTATTGAGATAGTAACCATAGGGATACCAGGGTCAATATATTTTTCGACTGTTGTCTTTGTAGACATGAGGCTAGCTAGTTTTCCAATGACTTGGATTAAAGTAGGATCCTTCTTCTTTTCACCAGTTTTCTTGATGCATGACTCCTTTACTGTTTTAACGTAAATTGGAATTTCTTTTATTGCCTGTAATAAAGGAATTTTGACATAAGCATTTTTTAATTCATCCAAAATATCAAATTCAGGAAGAGACATTTGAGTTTTCTTCTCTATTAACCTTTTTGGATAAGGTGGTGTTTGAGTTATTACAGTTTTTCCTTTCTTACTTTAATTTTCTGAATGTGATGTTTCAGGTTGTTCTCCTTGTTCAGTTGGTTCTTCTATGATTAAAGGAGAATCTTTATGTATTACTTTCCCAAACCTTAAATGAACATAATTTATGGGAAGAATGGAGTATGTTGGAAAATATGTTGCTTCTTCCACATTGTATGCAAGCTTATCCATTTTGTTACTCGGATTTGCTACTGGCTGAGCTGGTAGTTGAGTTGGTCTAGGTTGGTTCGAAGGCTGCTGTAGGTGCTGTGGTTGAGTTAATAACGATGCAGAATTTTATTACAGAAAATGGATTGCGAATATTGTTGAATTGTTGGTATGGAAATGGAAATTAATATTGTTGTTGGTATTTCTATTGGTATTGTTGAGGATACATTTGTTGAGGTGGTTGATTTCCATAACTATATCATCTCTAACCTTGTGCAAGTTGGTTTTGATATTATTGTGGAGGCCAGGCCTGCCACGGCATTGGGGTATTCCAAGAATTTTGAGGAGGATACTGATAGTTTTGTTAAGGGAATTGCTAAGGGTATTGTTGAGGAATCCTTGCCTACCAAGGCCTTCTTGGTGCCACGTAGTAAAATCCTTCTGCTCCTTGTACTTCTTCCATTGGATTCATTTGCAATTCTTTCAACTTTACACAGTTTTTTGTTGAATGGTTTTCTGTGCACAGGCCACATACCTTAATACTATCTAAAGGACATTCTCTTAATGGATGATTCTTTCTACATTTGGGACAAAGATTGCTAAGATTTGTTCTTGCTCCTCTTTCTTATTTTTTTCTTTTAGAACATCTACTTGTGTCCCTAATGTACTTAGAAGATCAGTTTTGAAGTTTTCCAGCAAACTCCCTATCTCTACTCTTGTTACCCCTCCTGCTGCTGATTTTGCTGCTTTTGAACTAATATCTCTCCTTCCAGTTTTTGATCTTGCTCTTGAATATTTTTGACATAGATTTGCAATTTCATGAAATGGCAAGTTTGAAATATCACCCTTTCCCATTACATACAAGATGTCAAGATATTCATCTCTTATACCTTTTAGAAAGATTGTGCGGATGGTATCTGAGTTAAGAGAGTGTTGTTTAGATTTTTGAAGATTGTAAGAAAATATTTCCAAATATTCTTGTAAACTTTCATCTTCTTGTTGTGTCATTCTAAAAACATCCCCTTTCAAGTCCCTAGGCCTACAATATGCTTGATACTTTTTAAGAAATATTTTCTTCATGTCATCCCAAGAAGTGATTGCACGTTCTCCTAAACCCATGAACCATTTTAATGTTGTTGCTTTCAAGTAGCAAGAAAGAGGTGAAGCTTGTGTGTGCCATCTATGTATCCATAAGTTCTACACAAGATGTCAAATTGAAACATAAATGAGTTAGGATCTTCTGTTGACATTCCATAAAAGTTAGGCAATACAGAAGGTGGAATGTTTTTCATTTTCACTTCTTCTCCTAATATTATACTTGTATCTAATATCGAAAAGCCAAAAGTAGCTTCCTGATCATCTGTATTTTCTTGTTCATTATCACTTAATATTTTTTTATCATACTTGGTTTTTCTTTCTTCTTCCCTCTTTCTATCAGCTTCTCTTTTTTCTTCTTCCTCTCTTTGTCTTCTCCATTCTCTCTGTTGTCTTTCATATTGAAGTCTCTATTATGGAGTTAGAATAACAAATCCTTTCCTTTCTTCTGTCATAGTTTCAACTATTTCGATGGAAATCTAATATTCAAGTTGTGGTTTGTTTTCGAAAATAGGTTGATCTATGGGCTCAAGAACGGGTTGATCTATTGGCTTAAAAATTTTCCTTATTTCCTTTTCTTTTTCTAAAGTTGGTGGTGCTTTTGGAGTTTGTTTTCTTTTTACTTCCAAGGCTAATAAGGTTTGTCTTTCAATTAAAGTTAATCTTTGTCATGATCTTTGTTTTTCTTCTAATTCCTCTAGTGCTGGTTTACCGACAACTAGTGTAGTTAGTTTTGATGGTCCTACCTCTATGGATGGGGGGTTTTGTTTTATAAATATACCTTTCTGATCTCTATTTATAAGCGTAAAGAAACATAGCTAAAAGAAACATAACACAAATGAATTTTTGTTGTTTTTCTTTTATTGTTTTTTTTAGATTTTGTTTTTATCTTCTATTTGACTATGTTGATGAATGTCTCCCTAGAAACAGCGCCAAAATGTTGGGCTAATTTATTAACACAAATTAACACAAGTATTTCATTATCAATCCAGGTTTGTAAAAATTGGAGGCATGCCCAAAATGTATGGATATCAGATGTAGTCAAGGAACTTAGAAGATAAATTATGAGGAACTAAGGAAATACATATTATAAATATAAATCTAATTAAGTAATTTCTAATTCACTTATGCAATATATGTGAGATGAAGTGGCTCCTAACTTAGGAGAACCAGTTGTGTCCTTCCTCTACAATATTACTTGATGATTGGAAACCAAAAACCATTAATTGGCAACAGCTTAAGATGCACAAATCAATAATGAAAGAGGCTCCTAACTTAGGAGATCCTTGCTATTCGTCATCACAAATTCATTCATCATAATACTATTGGTAGAAAACTAAATCTTCATAAAATTACTTGAAATCAAGAAGGATGAACTTTAGTTTTTATTCATTAATCTAATAGAAGGAGGGTTCAACTTGTTGGGTGTGGAGCATGATTATTTAGAGGTCTTTGTTTCAACCGAATGTATACCCCAGGAAGATTTTACACCCCTCCACGCGGGGGGGTACAAGGGGGACTTGTCCCCCCTACGGGGTTTCGGGCGAGGGGGGGGGGAGGAGGGCGCTCGCCATCAGCTGGGGGATCTAGGGGCCAGTGGTCCCCTGATAGGGGTTTTGGGGGCAATTCCCCTGAAGCTAAAAATAGATGTAAATTTTCCTTGTAAAAGTATAGTAATTTCTAGTCAATTTGGGCCATTCATTAGGCAGATGATTTGACGTTAGAACTTATGTTTAGTTTAGGGTTTTTTTCCCTAGAAGGCAACCCCTCTCTTTGTATGAGGGCATTGTATTGAGACTGTGTAATAGATGTGTATTCTCCGAGTGAGAAACAGAGAGGTGAGATTGTGAGAGAAAACAAAGGATATTACAGTGGATCTGCTGTAGGTTGTGTCTCTTCATTTTGCTAGATAATAGAAAGGAAGGACTAGCTATTTGTGGTGGATGTAGCCCAAACTGGGTGAACCACGTATATCTGTGTTTCTCTGGTTTTATGTGTTTGTTGTTTTTTTCGCATATTATATGTCTTGCATTTCTCTGTCTTATATAATATTTTTCTAACACAACTTGAACACTTGGTTGTCCCTTCGTATAAATATGATAAATAAACCAAGATTCATTAGCAAACATAAATCATCATACATCAATTCAAGTAAGCAAATCTAAAGCAAAACAAGTAAACAAATATGAAGCAACTAGTTTATGAAAATCAAGCTAGATTAACCATGAAGTGTACTTAGCTTGGAGTGGGGGCCCTCAACCCTTGCTTTGCACACTTGAAGAGATTGTCAACTACTGAAAATTTAGTCAATCATCCACACCATTAAACAACAAAATGAAGGTAGCACAGGTTTCTCAAATTAACTCAAAGTATTTAGATGTCTCAACATAAAATTATACAATTTCTACATATCACAAGCCTTCAAAGTTTTGGCTTAAATAGAAGATTACGAAACAAACTAATATAAAGTATTCTAACAAATATATCTATCCACATCCACCTATCTAAGTCAAACTCATCCAACCTATCACTAAAAATATGGAAAATCGCATGAAATCATAAAACTGCCCTATTTCCTAGGGATTTTCTAAATGACTAGTTCTGTTTGACCAGCTTTGACCGGGCCTGATTAAGCTTGGTTTGACCGAACCAATAGGAGCTAGTTCAGTCCTAGTTCCCAATATTTCCATAAATGTATCCAACTCGTGCTCGAGCGTCCTGCAAATATGGTATCCATATAGCCATTATGGGAATTTCTGATTTTGTCCAAAAATGCACTTGAAATTCAATTTTCATAAAAACTTCTAAAAATTGCAAAATTAAAATATACATACGTGAGTATGCATAAATACATCAAAATGAGGTGGATGTGATGGCAAATGGATGAAAAATATAGAAATTAAGTATGTTTTCTTAAGCAAAATTGGACCAAAAACGAGGGCCAACACCCATCTCGAGCCACACTAACCCTAAACATGGTTGGATTTGTGCCCACAGGGTTTTGAACTAGGGACCTTAACACAATGAGAGCCTTAATAACACACCCTATCATTATTCGATCCACACCTCATGGGTTAGGATAAAATAATGTCATATTTGTGACACTAAGAGAGTTTAAGATGAAAAGTATTTCCTCTTGGAATGTGGATAAAATATTGTTGTTATTTAAATTATAAGGTGGTTCTATGTAAATGGTTTAGGATGGATGTAAAGTTAAGCAAACAAAAGTATTTGACTTTGCTTTATCTCAAAGCAATGTAAGTGGACCTTGTGGTTAAGAAAATGTGATTCCTCATAAAAGGTCACGGGTTCAAATCCAAAGGGGGGTAGATTATGTACACCGATGTAGACTTTGGTAATCAAATTTTCCTATAAACAATGGGCTCTTGTACACCATTTGATAGTTATGTAGTTACCTTGAAAAAAAGGGAGTCTCATACACGAATTTGACACATTTTGATGTAGTATTTTTGGCTCATCTAGAAAAACCTCAATATTGCTAGGCTATGCCAAGCTTTTCTCTACTTTAACTTGCTTTATTTTCCTTGATTTTCATATGGGGAAATCTCACAACCTTTATGAATCAAGATTGTGAGTCGGTTTTATTAAACCATAACCCAAAACCTTGTCCAAATCTCATTCACAAACCTCCCTTCAAGAATCCTTATCTCTTGGATATGTTACTACAGGCAGAACCAATGGATTATCCTAAAGGCGTTAAGGCATCTTTCCCTTATAAATAAGCATTCCCTTGGTTTTAATGGAAAGAAACAAATCCAAAACCCTCTCATAATTGAAGTGTTTAACTAATTCAAGTTGTTTGAGATCCATATGGGTCTAGATCTACCATTTTTCTGCTACACCTGAATAATTTTGAACTCAGATATACTCTATGGGGTCCCCACTTCCCTTAGAAATTCGGGTATCTTGGTGGATCTAAATGTATCACACATTCACCATGCCTGAATTTAATAAAGGTTGGATTTCTTTTTTCCCATGGAAAAAGTCATAATTTCTATTAACAGTGAGAAATTACATTCTGTAGATGCCATAGCATATGCATATTGAGGTTGGTTGCCTCCAAAAAAGAACAAAATAGTTGTTGTAACAGCAACAAGCATAAAAGTTTTGCATCAGTCTCCGCATAGGGAGGTCATGAAAGTCTCAGAACTACTATAACCAACAAGATAGGTAACTATACCAGAAAAAACTTGTATTCTCCATGCAGGGAGGGCATGTAGGTCACAAAAAATAAAGTCACTGAAACAGTCCATGCTGTATGATTGTCAAAAATTCTCTAAAAGAGCTTGTAAAACCATAAGTAGTGAACTATAAACAGCAAGTGACAAGAACAATAAGAAGACAAAAAAAGATAAACGGGAGTGTATAAGGAAAGACAATGTGATTATGTCTCCTGATGTAAATGTAGATCTATGAATGGTCTGTGGTAGTATTGATGGAAATTTCCATCAACTTCTTCCTAAATTAGCCAGTCCTCTTCCTGCCTGCGTGCTACCTCCTTTGATAGGTAGTCTGTTGTTGTGTTGCGCTCCTTGTAAATGTGATGACAAAAAAAGTTAACAAAAGATGTCGAAAGTCTGTGAGCCTCATCCAGTATATGTCTCAATGTAAAAGCATAGCAATGAGAAGATTTGTTGAGCCAGTTGCAAACAAGTTTGGAATCTCCAAATAGTTGGAGATGTGAGCAGTGTTTCTCTAGAGCAAAGTGGATGAGATGTTTGGCCGTGGTTAGCTCTGAATAGTTGTTTTTGCCTCTTGCCAGGTTCATTTGGATCTTGAAATAGTGGGCTTCCCTCAGGTAGAGAATGCCCCCCCCCCCCACAGCCCTCTTCCTGGGCTAAGCCATCAAAGTAGGCCCAAGGATGTGCTTTATCTATGAGCTCAGGTTGGATGGTCCTGGAGGGAGTCTGAGAGGTGTCTTCAGGCAGTGAGTCAAGGTCTGTGAGGATACGAGATCTAATGGAAAGCCAAAGGGGGTCCTTATGGTAAAAAATGGTCATGTTCCTTACCGTCCAAAAAGCCCAGCACATCAAAAGGGGCATATTTCTGTCTCTACCCTTGTGCCTCTCTAGCCAGTCCAGTGAGGCCTCCATGATGGATCTCCCTTGCCAACACTGAAGGGAAGGGGAGGGGGCTAGAATAAGGTTCCATTGCTCAGAGATAATAGGGTAGTGTAGGAATAAGTGTTCAGTGCTTTCCTCATTGTTCCTACATAGGTGACACCAAAAAGGACCATGGAAGGATCGCTTCATCAAGTTTGAGCCGGTGGGGATTTTGTTGAAAAGGATGGTCCACATAAGCAATTGCATTCTGGGGGTTGCTTTGAGCTTCCATAGGGCTTTCCACCATGGCTGTACATTCTTTGGTTTGACAATCTCCATGAGTTTCACATACCCTTCCTTGGGTGAGTATCTTCCATTTTTGGCATATGCCCACACAATTTCGTCCTCTCCTTCCATTATCCTGATATGAGCTTGAGTGAGAGCCTCGGTGAAGCCCTCCCAAGCCTGATGCCAATGGCCTAGGAGATGGAGATCTTGGGCCGACTTCCATGCCTACTGGAAAAGAGTGGTATTTGCCTGATCTGCAATATGGAATAGATGAGAATGTCCTTGATCCACTAGGAGTTCTATCACCTCTGTTGGGAGCCTGTGGGCGTTCCCACATCCGATCCAGGGATCCACACCTATACGGACTGCATTCCCCTCATGTATCCGCCAATTTAATCCTTCTCGTATAAGGGGGAGGGAGGTTAGCACCGCTTTCCAGATAATGGACAAGCTGCTAGTAGCCCTATGATCCCTCCGAATCCAGTCCATAGTATTTTCAGGGGAGATGTACTTAGCATAAGCTACTTTTGTCCAAAGGCTGTGTGTGGTAGTAAGTTTCCATCCCAATTTTTCAGCCAATGCTTTGGCAAAAAGGTCCAACCTTTTTATGCCCCAGCCCCCCAATCTTTTGGGTCTAGCAATTGTGTCCCATTTTACCCAGGCGAAGAGATTCCCCTCCTTTTGCCTTTCCATAGGAACCTGCTGCAGATTTTTTGTAGCCTAGCTAGAATTCCCCTTGGGATCCAGGCCAGAGTCATCCAGTATACCGGAGTCGCTTCCAGCACAGCTTTTATGAAGGTGAGTCTGCCTGCTTGAGAGAGATATCTTTTGAACAAGTGTTCAATATCTTTTCCACCTTAGAGATGAGCCAAGTCCAATCTGCAATTTGTAGCCCGAAGGTTTCAGCCGGAACCCTAAATATTTCAGCCCGTCCTCCAGAGGTTGTAAGGTAAAAGGGAAGTGGCAGAGAGTAAATTGTGCTTCAAGCTAACTATAACCTACTGCAGTCAGAGTGGACTTGTGGACATTAATGATCATGCCTGTTGCCTTCTGGAAGAGATAAAAAAACATACTATAAAGTTGTGGTGTCTCCAATACTGCCATTCAAGAAGATGAGCATGTCATCCACAAACAGTAGGTGGGTAAGGAAGCAGTTGTCCATGATTTTAATCCCCACTATCCTGCCCCTTCTGTGTTCAGCCCCTATTGATCTGCTGAGTCCCTCCATGATAAGAAGGAATAGCAGGGGTGAGACGGGGCATCCCTGCCTAAGATCCCTCTCAGCCGAGAAAAATGGAGTGGGAGCTCCATTGAGAAGAACATTGTATGAAACGTCGGTAATACAGCTCATAATCCATTTGAATACATGTAAGGGAAGCCCAGCTGTGTAAGCAGCAGGCGAATATAGAGCCAGTTTGCTCTATCAAAAGCCTTAGACAAATCCACCTTTAAGATCATCCCTTTCAGGTTCTTACAGTGCACCGAGTGGAGGAGTTCTTGGGTTGTTCTAACAGCTTCATGTATCTGGTGGTGCTGAAGGAAAGCGAATTGTTTAGGGGATATGTGCGCCAAGAGGATGGGCTTGAGTCAATTAGCTAGGATTTTACCTATGATCTTGTAAAGGCAGTTGCACAGCGAGATGGCCCAAAAGTCATTAAAAGAGGCAGGCTTGTCGGATTTGGGGATGAGAGCAATGAACGTGGATTTGATAGCCGGGGACATTTTTCCAGAAAGGCGGCAATGCTCCACCACCTTAAGTAGATCCAGACCCAAGATGTCAAAGAAAGCTAGGTAGAATTCTATGGACCAGCCATCAGGTCCGAGCCTCTTGTCTCTTTGGAAGCCTTGGATGGTAGCCTCCTTGATTAACTCCTCCCCTTCCTCTGCATCCACAAACCTGGGGAACAGCTCAGCCATGCACATGATTTCTAGCAAATTGGCTTCCCTCAGAGCCGCATATATATTCTTGAAATGTAAGGTGGCTAAAGAAGCGAGTTGTGTGGAGGTACTGACCTAATGCCCCTGATCATTTTGAAGCTCCCAAATGGTGTTGATGGCTTTCCACCCATTGGCAAAGCGGTGATAGAACTTTTTGTTTTCATCTCCCTCCTTAAGCTAGATTGCTCGGCTTTTTAGGCGCCAGCTTGCTTCTCTATCCTTGAGGACTTGAATCCTCTGCTTGGTTAAGTGTTCATAATGTTATTTTTGTTCCATAGAGGTGAAAGTACCCTCTGATTGATCTTCTAGTTCTACAATGGCCTGCTCTGCTTGGATTAAGATTAAGTCTTCCTGTTCCCTTTTCTTGTGTGCCCAAACTCTGGATAAGCCCTTAATTTCCTTGAGATTTTTGACAAATCCTTTTGCTGGGTCCTCCTCCTCGGAGATTGGATGGGATTCCCAGAAGTCCAAGATGAACTTGATGTAGGAGGAGTCCCAAAGCTAGGTAGAATTGAATTTGAAGGGGGCTGAGATCTTGTGGGATCGATCACCCACTTCCAGGTAGATAGGTCGATGGTCCAAGATTCCCCCGCTGCCTACCCATTGCCTGGACCAAGATTCACTGATGTGGAATGCCTCCTTAATAATGAATCGGTCCAATCTCATGGCCAGGCTTTGGCTGCCAGTATGGTTGTTTCTCCAGGTGTGTTGGATCTTGGTAGAATGGATATCAATCCAGTGGTGATTCTCTAACAGCTACTCGAAGAAATCAGATAGCGGGTCTATCTGCACCTTGTGGCCCCATGATTCCATATAGCCCAGAGAGAAGTTCAGGTCCCCGCCTAGGATCACAGTATCAGCTTGGAGGAGAGAGGAGCTAAGGACCCTTCGCTAGAAGGACTCCCTATTGTGGCAGGGACCGTAGACATTAATAATCCTCATCTCATCCTCCAGGTCCTTGGAGTAGATATCCGCACCCAAGAATCCCCCACCACCCCAGATGTTCTTCGGTACATTGGATCTGTTCTTAAACCCTACTGCAAACCCCCCAAACCGACCAGAGACGTCTAGAGCGTGGAAAGTCCAGCCTGGCAGCCATGAGTTCAGAAGGGGGATGATTGATTCTGCCTTACTTAGGGTTTCTTGTAAAAGGATCACATCAACCAGTTCAGATAAGAAAATAGGCTTCATGGCTAACATTTTCTCAAGGCTAGCCAACCCTCTGCAGTTGTAGGACAGTAGCTTCATGGAGGAGGGGGGGGTAGGGTGTCCTTTGCTCTAAGTACCCTTTCTATGGTTTGTTGCTTACCTTGGACCACCTCATCGCTTCCTTTTTCTTTTGCCTTGTTTAGGTTGGATGGTCTACCTCTTCCTAGTCGGGGGGAGAGAAAGAAAGGAACTACATCCATCCCAATGGCATCCAACTCTCTCTACTTAGCTATGGAGCGAGTGGTATACCTCGGAGTTGAATTTACCGAGGGGGAAGGAGGTGGGAGGGAGGAGATCGGGGTAGAAGAGAGACAGCATGAGGTGTATATGTGCGACGACGTCGGGAGGGAGAAGGAAATGTAGGAATTTCCTGTCCGATGGGGGAGGGGAGGGAGCCAGGATTTAGAAGCAGGGTCAGGGGAGAGAAGGGAGGGGGCGAAGGGAATCAAAATCGGAGGAGGCAAATGGGAGGAGAGCGATAATAAAGATGAAGAAAGATGTGAAACAGAGGCATCATAAGTTAGAGACATCCCTGAGGAGAAGATGTCGCCTTTTGCTGCCTTTGAGCATGTCAGAGGAGGTGAGGGAGGCCTGATAGGGTTCTTGCCTCTTTTCTTCAAAGCAGGTACAAGTGGCACCTCCACTGTATCTGAAGTTTTGTTCTGCTCCGCCATCTAAGTCACGGCTGCGTGTGGAGGGGGGTGCTTGTTCACCGGGTCATGTTCCTGCTCTTGGAGATCCTGCTTATTCTTCTTGAGGAGGGGACAGTATTTATAGAGATGACCCACCTGATGACACCTCCTGCATAGATAGGGGATGCCTTCATAATCCAGCAACTATTTCCTCGAAAAATATTTCCATTGGATGATGATGTTTTCCTGTAGACCACCTCTAGTGTCTAAGTGCACCAGGATCCTTGCATAGGCCATCATTCCTGTTGTCTGGTAAGACTTATCAAACTCCATGAACATGCCCAGAGAGTTCCCAATTTTCCGAAAGATGTCCTCAGACCAGTACTGAAGGGGCAGCCCCGGGAGCCTGATCCACACCGGCCCGACCCCAATTTGTTCAGTCTCTGGGTCGAAGAGTGGCGTCCTGTTAGGTCCCTATACCACTAGTGTAAACCCTTATTGTTATTAGTACAACCCACTTATTATATTGATGTACCCATGTAGTGCCCATATTGTTACTATTGTGCCCCATAGAAGCCCACTATTGTTATTATTGTGCCCTTACATTATTATTGTTATGTC
>APFE030317713.1:0-11953 GCA_000404065.3 Pinus taeda | reverse complement strand
GATGGAGGCCTTCTAGGATTTACAATCATGATCAATTATTCTCTTTATCATGGGTGAGGTCCTATAGTAGGTATGCTCCTTCTACATGAATATTTTGAGCTATATGTACATCATGCTCCTATATTCTAGAATATATTTCTAACCATGCATTTTGTTCTATGCTCTTTCTACATGAATATGTGGAGCTATATGTTCATCATGCTCCTATATTCTAGAATACATTTCTAACCATGAATTTTGTTCTATTTCTACATGCTCCTACACTACTCAAAACTTTGAAAGAAGACTTTAAACAAAGAAGTAGACTTAGTCATAGTAGAGATCTGGAGGATCTTCCTTCTTCTGCTTCTTGTCTTCTTCTTTCACCTCTTGAGTAACACAAGATTCTTCCATTTTTCTTTTGTTGTTGTTGTCCTTCTTAAGTTTAAGACAATTCCTTTTGTAGTGTCCATATTCTTGGCATCCAAAGCATTGGATTTTGGACATATCTCTATTGTTTGTTCTTCATGGACCAAATTTGCCAAATTTTCCTTTTCTCTTGGCCATGGTTGCAAATGCTTGCTCCTTTGATCCCACATCATCTTTTTCTTTATGTCTAGTTTCCTCTATTTTGCATAGAGACCATAATTCACTTAGTGGGGTAGCTTCCTTCTTGGCATATATGCTTGATGTGAAGTTGCCCCAATCCTCCGGTAGAGCATTGAGTACTACGGTTGTCATTTCTCTGTCAGAGATGGCTTCTCCTAGCTCTTGAAGTTAATCCATCATCTCAGAGATCTTCATGAAGTATGGAGCTATTCTTTCCTTTGATTTCTTCATCTTGTACAAATCATTTCATAGAGATATCACTTCTCCGGTTGTACTTATCGAGAATAGCTCTATTAGCTTGTTATAAATTTCTTTTGATGTTTCAAATTTGGGGACATAAGGAATGAGAGAGTCCTTGATGGATTCTATTAGAATCCTTTGAGCTCTTGTATCATACTTATTATATTTGGCTAAGGCTTGAGTTTGTTCCTTAGTAGGGATAGTGATATTCCCTTTCATGTGATCTAGAAGTTCATTCTCTTTGAGAAGTAAATCAGTCCTCTTCTTCCATGTAAGGAAGTTAGCAGTCCCAACCAATTTGTTGCTTTTCTTGCAAAAAGACATAAATGTATAATCAGGAGGGGACTATACTTACTTGATAGAATTTGAAAAGTGGTGGACTTGCTTTCTTCTTGAAGGCTTGATGGCTTGCCTTCCTTAGATTTTGATGTTCTTCAAGTTGCTTTCTTCAAATGGACTTGTTTGATTTCTTGATGGCTTGGCCTATAGTGCTTTTCATTTTGAAGATGGTGTGGCTTGATGTAGGTCCCTCCTTGATTTTCTCTTCTTGTAGGTGCCTTTATACAAAAGGCTTCTCCTCCTTCTTTTGTAGTCTTCTTTTAGTCCTTTCTTGTTCTTGATGTGATTGAGACTTCTTGGCTTGATACTACAACTTTGTAGATGTCCTTGAGATGTTCTTTCTTGATAAGTCACCTTATGAGTGTTCTTGAGATGCCATTTCCTTGATGTGTCACCTTAGCTCTGATACCATGTTGAAGAATCAAGGGCAGTTATGTATAGCAGGATTCTTCTAGACTTGATAACAATTTGTAAAGCACTTTTACAAATTATCTTTGTTAGCTTGATATTCTTATTATAAGTGTGTGTGTTTACTTCATCAAACTCCTACCAAAACACAAGATGTTGGCTCTCTGCCAGCGCTAAAACCTCTCTCTCTTAAAGAGGGAAACCCTTTTGTAAGTTTCTCTTATTGAAGCTTCTATTAATCAATGCCAAACCCTAGACAAGAATGTCCTCCAAGCACAAGTCAAGTCCTTCCTTTCTGCACTTCGTTCCTCAACACTTTGTTCTTCTTTCAACACTTCATTCTCCTTCTTCCGGCACTTCATTCTTCTTACAATTTGTTGGTATTCCTTGTTGTACTTGCCCTAGAAGAGACACTTATCCTTGGTCTCTAGTGAGGCCCTTTACTAAAGATGCTTTCTTCCTTCTTCTTGACCAACCGAGCTCCTTCTTCAATGTCTAGGTGCAGACTTGATATGATAGTCCTGCAGCCCTAAATTCTCTCACATGTGGGAGGTTTCGTGGTGTATTTGGTTCCTTTCTCCTTCATATGAGAGAGTCTCTTCTTCGCTCTAGTGGGAGGCCTTATAGGCCTAAGTTTCAAGCCCAAATAATGAGGAGTATGAGACTGTTGTATTGCTGCTGTTATGACCACAGTAAGCCCTCCTTTTCTCGCACGTGTGACTGTGTTTTGCCCTTGAAATAGTCCTACAACATTCGCTTAGACTTTGTTCTCCTTCATTGCACTAGAGGCTCCTTATCTTCGTCCTATTTCATTTTTTTCTCGTCTTCTTGTCTTTGCTGATTTTAGAGATGCTTGCTTGTCATTATGAGGGAGTGGACAACCTCTATATATAGAGGATTGTCCCTCCTTTAGGCTGACTTGGGACCAACTTGAAGTCTTTAGGCTGACTTGGATAGTCTTCATCGTTTTTGCTCCTTGGATGATGTCGTTGCATGGAGAGGACATGACTTTGCTTGGAGAGATTTCTTTTGACTTTTATACAAATATATACATGGTGTAACATGCCCTTAAGGGTCTTCAATAAAGACATTGACTCTTTGACTTCCTAGAAGCACTTAAATATGTGCTTGACCTACTTCAATGAGCAAGAAACTCATTGATAAATATAACAAAAATAATTTTCTTTTTCTTGAATAAATACAAATATCAAAAATACAATTATGAAGACTAAACCTAGTCACACTTTCTTCAACACTAGTACCTCGGCTAACTTTTAAAAAGGTGTTGATACCTTGGTATCTATTATAAGTATTCTTCTTAAAACATTAGGGAGAAGGGTTTTCTCATTCACGAGATGGTATTCATCAGAAACCCTTAAAGCCTAAGTGGCTAGTGTGTTGATAACACCTAACTTTTGGGTTGGATAGTGATGGGAATTTGCATGTAAATATTGTTCAGTGTGGTTTTTTTTTACGAAATACTTGGTGAGAGAAAGAACCTTCATCTTTTTTCGAGGCAAGCACATCAAGGAAGGGAAAGCTACCATCAACTTCAGATTCCATGGTAAATTTGATGGAACTCAATTGATTGTTGAAATGCTAAAAAAAAAATCTAATTTCTCATGACCATGGGGCCATAAGATGAAGGTATCTCAACAAATCTTTTCCACACTTCTGGTTGAAATTGAGTAGAAACTAAAACTTCATATTCATAATCCTCCATGAATAGGTTCGCAATGATGGGAGTGAGAGGAGAACCCATCTCTACCCCGCAAGTCTGTTCATAGAGTTCACCTTCAAAGCTAAAGAAAGTCAAGGTAAGGCAAATCTCCACAAGCTTGGTTGTATCAAGGTTAGTTATGCAATTCATTACTTCAATAGCCTCATAAATATGGATGTTGTTGTAAAGAGAAATAATATCAAAACTAACCATAATACCACTAGGCTCAAATATAACCTCTTTTAACTCACTCACGAAAGAGAAAGAGTCCTTAACAAAAGAATCAATATGGCCAACTGAAGGCTTAAGATTCTGGGCTAAAAATTTGGCGAGTTATGTAGGCCCACCTATTGTATTGACAATGGGTCTAAGGTTGAGCTGACAAACTTATTAGATTTAATAGCCAATGCAATAGCTTTTGGAACCTTTTTTAGGAGATTCTTATTGAGCTTTCTATAGGTCCCACTGTTACACAAGTGATCCAATATTTTTCTACTGTAATCCTCTTTCTCTAAGATTGCAACCGCTCTCCTTTATCGGCTTTAAGGACGACAATGTCGGGGTTATTGTTCAAAGCTTTAAGGAATTCAAATTCTGACTTGCTAATATTGCTCTTAGGAGGTTTAGATTTCCTAAGAATAACGGAACAATATTGCCTGATGACATCGTTAATGGGATCAGGTAATTCCTTGATGCGAAATTCAATGAAGCAAATGAAATGAAATGATATTTTAACATCCAAGAGACTGAAAATAGTCTATGGGACCACTAGTTCCCTGCTTTTTCGCCTTTTGTAATTCAATCATTTTCTTATTCAAATTGATGATGAGCAGGCCCAACCTTCTAAAAATCCCCTCGTTGAAAAGACAATGCCAAGAAATCGATGCTAACGTATTCCCATAACTTTCTCTGATATCTTTGGACGAATCACATTCCGAAATGAAATGTTTTTCTGATTCCACTTTCTCAGACGTGCAAAATGTACACACTCGTTCTTTCCAAGCTTCTTTAGGCATTTTTCACTTTCCGGTTTGACACCAATCTCCTCAACCAAAATATTTCT
Source organism: Pinus taeda (assembly GCA_000404065.3). Lineage (NCBI taxonomy): Eukaryota > Viridiplantae > Streptophyta > Pinopsida > Pinales > Pinaceae > Pinus > Pinus taeda. The sequence goes on along the minus strand of APFE030317713.1, from coordinate 7,595 downwards.
TGTGGCAAAGCTTAACCCTTTCTCAAATAGATGATACACTAGAGGATAAAAAAAAACTTAGAAAGATTAATTACTTTTTTATTAAAAGAGAAAAACAATAAATTATTATTATTATAGATGATATTGTTGTTCAAGGGATATCATATTTCACATAAAAGCTTTGGAAGTTTAGGAGTAGAGTACCGATACTCCCATATCAGTTGTTCTAAACGGTTGTTAACTAATGGGAAAAAAAACTTCGTTACTTTGTTGTAATTTTGCCATTGCAAACAAGATATCGGCACTTGGGATGATCTAGTGAACAAATGTAAAGGAACATCCTATAACTGATATGCCGATATTTGAGCTTCTATGAAATCAAGAAAGATGAAGAAACAGAAAAAAGTGTGCTCGAGTGGAAAAATTGAGGAGGTGGGACAGGAACATTAAACACAATTATTTTTTTATGAAAATTTCAGTAATGTCCTATCTCTAAAATTAGAAAAGGGTAAAAATATTTTGTATTTAAGATTTAGATAATTTACAATGTAACACGAAGGATCAGGCAAAATTATTTTATTAATTTTGACTTCAAAGAGTAAAACCAATCAAATAAGATCAATCCATACGATAATTCACCAAAAATAAAATTTTAGCAATACGAACCCCATTTTTTTTCAAAATTTTTAGAGGTTTTTGCCCCGTCAACAATATCATAAATACTTTTACTTTCTCTTCTCTTTTCCAAAAATTTCTGTGTTTCTCATTTATTTTATATTGTAATCTTTTTATACATTAAATATGTTTCTAAATGAAAGTGTTGATTCCCAGATTTTTAACTTGGAAAGGTTGCTGCACCTGCACAGGAATCTTATTCCAATCTGCTCCCACTAATTGCATAACTTGTTAAAAAGTTATCCTTCTCCTTATTTATAGTCTAGGAAAGATGCTAATTTCATGATTCTTTTCAAAATTATATATTATATATATAAGATTTTTATTTAAAAATATCTATATTTTCTTCTCTGCTGGATGCAGTTCTTTTTTTTAAAGTTTTTTCACATTACTGAGATTAGTTCATTCTCTACTATATGTTTTGTATATCTCATTTGATGGATGCTATGTGCAGACAACTTACGGTTTTCACTCGTGCATTATGGGGAAAGTTGGCTATATAATTCCAAGGCTTGTAATTGGGTAAGCCTTTGTTTATCTTGAAGTGGATTGGTGGTTTGGTGCTACAATATGATTAAATTTGTGTGGAAAATGATAATAATTTAGGGTGGTGATAAAACAAGTTTAAGTTAGTGCAGTTCTTTGAATTTGTCAAGTCCCCTGCGTTAATTGTAGGAAACCTTATTGTTTGTTGCTGTAGCCTGAATTCCATGGTCAGCGTTTAGAGGCAACATCAATTGGATGAAGTGCACCTTATTAAATTTGCAAACTATTAAGACATGGAGAAGAAAAAAACATAAATAACAATGGAGAGTTATTTTATTTGTGATATATAGTGATAATGATCATCTAATGTCAAGTTATGGATTGATGAACTGACAATATCAGCATCCTTAATGAACTTGCTAATCATAATCATTAACATATATCATCTATATATGATGGAAATTGAACGTGCACTTAACTGATGCTCTACAGGATAATTATTCAAGTTCTTTGCAGCTATAGTACCTTTCCACTCTATGCCCTTGTTACTCAGGTAATTATGGTCCAATTTGAATGATTTGGTTCCTAAGTTGTAAAATTTGTATTCCTAATATTGTTTCTCCTCTGCCTTGAGACAAAATATTCACTTCTTTTATTTTTGCTTTTATCACTCAGATGGGTACGTCATATAAAATGACATTATTTGGAGAGAGAGTTCGTCAGGGACTGTCAGAATGGCAGCAGAGGGCCAAGAGAAAATTAAGTACCAAACCTGATGATGACAATGATAGAGGGAATCTACAGCTATTGAAGATCAATGACACATCTCAAATTCAATCAGAATCAATCCACGATTACGAAATAACAGAATGTTCAGAGTCCAAGATAGACATGCCAAAATCATGAAAAGGCTAGAAGCAGTAATCTTGTTATTGAATCAGCTGTAAAATGACAGTTAATTTATCAATTGTCAACCAGGTACAAATTTATCTACAGGTCTTGGAGACTTCAGTCATGAAGGAGGTTTCTTTCTAAAATGAAACTGAAATGTGGTGTGTGTACTATATAAAGTATAGGATGACGAAATGTTAACCCTGATTCTGAATGTTAATATGTATGCTTTGATTTTAAAGTGGCTTCCCATTAAGGATAATATTGATTCAAGGATCAATAGTTCTCTGATACAAAATCGAGAAGTGTAACAAAACATTATATTAAATTTGAAGAACAAGATCTTCTTTATGGTAAAAGTAAAGGGCGATTTGGTTTTAGATTGAGTCCATTTTATTGTGGGCTTCTTCAACCTCTCCTGCTGTTGCAAAGAATATTCTTTCAATCTGTACTGATGACTATTTTCTTGAACATTGTTATCACCGTGAAATACCTTAGGCGAAAAAATCCAAGGTGTTCGGATAACTCAAGGGAAAGTGCCAATGTCCCCTCGCAGAGTCCCTCTCACTTCGAGTTGAGTTACTGCTTTGCTAACCTTAGATTCCCATTTACAGGATTATAAGATATGCAAGGGGGTCACTGCTTTGGGCATGTCGAAATTTTCGTAGTGTTGTTCCAAGGGTGTTCGTCTCCGTCAAGTATATTTGTTGGGATATCTTTTGAAGAAATTTTAAGTTTAAGTTTTACTGCTTTGTTTTGTTTTAGTTTTTTTTCGAGAGAATTCTTTATTTTTATATTATATAAAAAATAAATGGTACATATAAGTGTGTTTATTTCTTCATTTATCTATTATTTTTTTCCATCTATTTATCCATTCCTCTTTATGCATTCTCAAAAGCTGGTCTGCATTTAGGATCTTACTTTTTGAGTCTTTTTAACACATAATTTTTCGCTTTATATAATAGCGTCTATTTACCCCATTATTTTAGAAAAACTTTACATATTTTACTTGTCTTATTTGTAACAAATAAAATATATATAAATAATGTAAAATAATGTAAATGATAAGCATAAATGACTATAAGTTAACTAGTAATTAGGCTAAAGAGGCATGTCTAAATGAGACATGATTCTTCATGAAGAGACACTTGCCTGATATAAAAGCAAGCCTCTCGTTCTCATTTGTAAATTCATTATCATTCTTATTCATTTTAATATATAATAATTGTATCCTCATGGATATCTGGATATTTCAAGTCTTTTGGAGTAATTAATCTACATAAGGAACTTTGTTTACTTCATTTGGTATCAGAGCAGTTCGGTCCTCTAGGTTGCTTTACCGGTGCGCAGAGCTCGTTCTCCGATCTAGGTCCTTGGCTATCGAAATTCGTCAACCGTGTTGTCGTACAATTGAAGCATTTTGCTTAGAATTTGGGAGTCTCCTTTTTTCCCTTTTCTTAGGCCTTTGGACATTAAAATTAAAATTAAAAGAAAAAATTCGTTAGTTGGGAGGGTCTTTATATATAATATAAAAAGTAAATAAATTAAAAAAGGAAGAAGAAGAAAAAAATAAAAATAAATAAAATAACCTATATTATATATATATATATATATATATATATATATAATTGAAAAGGAAGAAAGGCAAGTAAAAAAAAAAAAAAAAAAAAATTGATTTTTCAAATCATTTGTAGAAGCCCGTGGTTTTAAAAACAACCCATGGTAATTGCCCATGGTATTTTAAAAGTAAAAGAAAAAACAAAAGGGATAGAAAATCTCATACCAAGTGATAATTAAAGCTTTTTACGTGGAGAAGCCCATGGTTTTTGAAACAACCCATGGTAATTGACCATGGTATTTTAAAGTAAAAGAAAAAAACAAAAGCGATACAAAATCTCTTTACCTGAAAGGTAAGTTTTACTTTTTACTTAAAAAGTTTGGTGAACATCGTGACCTTGTCATATGAAAAGACGTGACTTTTATACTTATTAAGTGCGGTGACATCATACAAATTTATAATATTTAAAAAAAAAATAATTACAAAGTCTCAAATTGTGTCAAAAGTTGGGAAGTGCCACATTCAAATCAAAAGAGGTGATATATATTATATTATATATATATATATATATATATAATATATATATATTAATTTAATATAAAATTTCTTTATGTACTTTAAAAGGATTATTAAATCAATTAAAAAAAGGGGAAGAAAAAAAATGAAAAAAATGGAATTTCTAAGTAATGAACAAAAACAATTCCAAAGAGAGATAAAACAAGAAATCACAATACTTAAGCAACAATACGCTGAATTTGTGGATATGCATCACAAAGAAATAATGGAAAATGACGAAGAAAATTCTCGTCTCAAGGACCACGTCAAAAGATTACTTCCGCAAGTGAAGAAGACTAAGGTCACAAAGAAAGAACTCAAGAAGCACTTATCAGAACAAGAAGAGGAAACTTTGCGTTTAAAGAATCTTAATAAAAAATTATTAGAACAAATCAAAGATCTAAAAGATAAAAAATTCAAAATTCAAAACACTGAAAATAAGATTGATAAATCAGAATCAAAGAACTTTTACGATTGAAAAACCATAATCAAAGTCTACTCACTCAAATTAAAAAGCTTAAGGATGATAAGAAAGCATTAAAAGATAAGTTGGAACAATTCACTCAAGAAGAAGCATCGAAATCTCCAGTCGTAACAGTCCAAGTTGAAAATAAGGGAACAAATACTGATCCAGTGAATATGACAACTCAAGAAAACAAGTCAGTTGAAGAAATGACACATTTAGATGTTGCAGTTCAAACAATGGACATCCCAAGTGTATATTCCATAACCAATTCAACAACATCTTCACTAGAAGAAAATCTAAAAACTCCATATCGACATCCGAATCAGGAGATTAGACCAATCAACCATGCTACATATCAGTACCATTCAAACCAAAAATAACAAACTGATGTTTCAGATAATGGTGATGTAATCTCACTCCAGTCTTATGCTAACAAGTCGTTACAAAATTCCAATGATCGAAATATTCCATAGAGGATTAATCTGGGATGGTCTGATCCCTTCTTAGTGCGACAATTATATTTGTCACTAAGAAGATCATATCAACTTGTATCAACAAGGATGACTATCCCGGGAGAGAAAAACGTTCGAAGATGAAAAAGAGATCAAGCCTTTTTCATCAATAAGCTTTAAAGACAACTTTTTGAGGAAGGAGGCAATGTAACAAATAGAAGAGAAAAATTATACAGTAAAGATAAGAGATAAAATAAATTAAGTGTTAGATTATAATAGCAAGATGATTATAATCTTCGGAAGGAAATGAGGTCCATGTAAAATCAAAAGATATATATATTAAATATATGTGAATAGAAAAATGATAATAAGCATAAATAATTATTAGTTAATTAGTAATTAGGCTAAATAGACATGTTTAAATGAGACATGACTCTTCATGAAGAGACACTTGCCTGATATAAAAGCAAGCCTCTCGTTCTCATTTGTAAATTCATTATCATTCTTATTCATTTTAATATATAATAATTGTATCCTCATGGATATCTTGATATTCCAAGTTTTTTGGAGTAATTAATCTACAGAAGGAACTTTGTTTGCTTCACCATCATTACAGAAAAACCTTACATATTATATAAAAATACATAAGTCAAAATCTCTTCTATGCTGAAATTATGTACTTTGAATAGTTAATGCTGCCAGCATTGACCATAACACCTTGCTTAAAAACTAAAAGGAAAAACTTACCAATTTCCTTCATAATACCACACTTTGATAATAGGTCTCCAGTCCAGTTATGTTCCATGTAGATATGGCGCAACTAAATGTGTCGAAAAGTACTTACCAAATTTCTAGTTCTCTTCATTGAGTTTGCTAATATGGAGGGATTGCAATTTGAATGGTCATTTTCCCAATCAATAATACCTTTTGCGTCTTTGTATACCTGTAACTTATCTAGCCTAAGCCATTTTGTTGCTATTAGGGCTCCCCATAATGTTGTGATCTAAAATTTGTTGTTTGAACCATGTCCTCCCTCCCACCAGAAATGAAAGAAGTTACCAAGGTCAACGACTATGATTGCTCCGCTCCCAGATTTCCTCCTATTGCTTGCTCCATCAAAAAATCCTACGAGAAATTCTTTCTAGGTGTTTATGTACTTACATGTCCTGTTTCTGTTTGTCTTGCTCATTGGCCCAATTTTATTGAAATATGCTATAGTCTTTATAATGTCTTCCCTTGCTACTGCTTTTTTCTATTCAAATATTCTTGTATTCCGGCTCCGCCATATTATCCAAATGATGTATAATAGAAGAGTTCTGAATTTTCTATGTGATTTGAACCATGATAGAAGACATAAAAACAAAGTTTAATTTATTCCCACATTGGGTAGCTTCATTTCCTCCATGACACCATCCCAAATAAGCCTTGCATATGTACAGTTGATAAGAAAATGATCCATGTCTTCTGGCCCCCTCATGCATAGAGGACATAGACTAGGGCCAGAAAAACCATGTTTTTGTAGGTTGTTCCAGGTTAGAATATGGTCATACGCAACCACCCAACTAAAACATTTTATTTTGTTTGGAAGATTCAATTTTTAAATAGTCAGGAACTGTTTGTGACAATTAAAAACCCTTTCATATCTTGGCAGCTTTAGATATATATCTTTAACTATTGGATAGTTCTTTTTAAATTTCCCTCCCCATATCATATGATCCACCTTATCATAGAGAGTGATACCTGCAGCCTGTAGATGTGCTTTGTATCTCTCCCACTCCTCATAATTTGCCTCGAGTAATCTTATATCTTCAACCCTACTCCAATGTTGTTGATTGATGCTTTGTGTGTGCATATGATAGATCTAATGTAGGTAGACAATGTCTTTGTTGTTAATGAAGTTCAATAACTGTAAAGATAAAATGTGATTACTGTCCATCCCCATGATAGCATTTAAGCCAATTTTAATCTTGAAACTATCTCTAGCCTCCCATCGAATAAAACCCAACATCAACTGTAAAATTTTCATCTTGCTTCTCCATATATATGATATACATGTTTTCTTCTTGGATATGTTTCTTATCAAATTGAAAAATATTTGGCCACACATATATTTATCCTTTATGATGAGTGGCCAGACACCATTTCCTGACACTGCCCTCCACATGTTTTTGATAATCAATGCTTTATTGAAAGTCGATGTATCAATGAACCCCCATCCTCCATCCTCGACAGGCCTTGCTAATGTTGTGAACTGCACCAGATGTATTTTCCCTTTGAGTTGTGATCCAACCCATAAGAAGTGGCTCATGATAGATTATATCTTGTGAATGATCCCCCGAGGCGATAAAAGCAGGTGCATCTGATCCAGATTTAAACAGGAACACAACAAAATACAAAGATAACCATATACACAAAGATGCAGCGGAAATAAGACTTCATTTCATCAATGGAAAATACTGAAATATGCTTACAACCGGAAATAGAAATAAACCAGCTAGGGCGATGGTAACTTATCTCTGAGAAGAGATGTGAC
>APFE030317711.1:0-16394 GCA_000404065.3 Pinus taeda | reverse complement strand
AGTATTTTCCATTAATGAAATGAAGTATTATTTCCGCTGCATCTTTGTGTATATGGTTATCTCTGTATTTTATTGCGTTCCTGTTTAAATCAGGATCAATCCTTTTGTCTACACTCCATAGGCTACTCTCCTCCATATAGGAAAATTTGTCGATGGAATTCACAATATCCACTAGAGTTGTTAACGAACATACTTAAAGACGTCCATAGTAGGGTTTCATGAGGAACCTCCTTAAAAGGATCAAAACCTACATGCCAAGGATAAATTGAGAAGAAACTATAACCCACAACCCAGGGAAGAGCCAAAATCTTTGCAACATCATCAGGATGCAAAAAATGAAAGCAAAACCAATGGTTGAATAAGATATTGATATTTGAAGCATAATTGATTGTCAGATTCCACTGCCATTCCACCCATGTCAAATGTGAACCATCCATCTTGGAATAGATCTACTTATCGAATAAAGCTTGTTGTTGCATACCAAAAACATGGTCCCAAAATACATCAAAGGCGAATGTAAGTCTAAATATCTCCGACAACTTTAACAAGTTTATTTTTATGTGAACAATAAGAAGGTGACCAAAAGGGAGAAACCAAAGAAGTTGGTCCGTCGAAATGACTAGGTAGATCAGGAATGGAAGGGTGGGCCACCACATCGAAATAAATCCCCAATGTTAGAACACTAGACAATGGATAGGAGAATTAATGTTCAGAGTTGATGGTCGTAAAAACAAGAAAAACCTCAAATATAGGCCCATGCAAGTCACAAACATCCGTCTAGCCATTCACCATGCCAGATGCCTCCATCTAACATGATCCGCAAGAAATGCTAATACTCAGACAAGATGTGTCCAAGTGCTAATTAGATCACACACTCAAATATAGTGGTACAATAATAACATAAAATATAATTGGTGTCCGAGCTAGCATACCCCAAAGCTAGCCAAATGGCCAGTGACTAGGAAAAATCATCCACCTAGTTGGAGATAGATCATAAAGTCAAATACAAAAAAACCTTAGCAAATACATAACCCTAGGTGGATGAGCAATAACATTATAATAAATTCATCGATATTGGTCAGATCCTATTGTACCACCAATATCAAAGTAAAACACAAAAAACTCAAATCACTTATCAACGTCATACTCGCGATCAATACCAAAAGAAAACTATATGAAAAATCATAAACTTTGGAGTGTGTTGTCCCTTAAGAAACCAATTTCCTGGCTGTGTAGAAATTGTGCTTAAAACATTAATAATTATTGTCACTTGTTTGTCACTTAATTGTATGTTGTATTCTCAAATGAAGAACTTGAAAGACTTGGTTTTAAACCCTCAATACTTAGGTGACATGAAAATCTCAGAATGCCATTTGATTGTTGAATATAAATGACGAATGAAGAAAGCTTGAAGAAGACATAGACAATATGCTGTTTTACACAGAATCTACTATCTGTGACACTTGGAGAAGTTAAGGATAATATGTTGTCTTACGCAGAAACTACTATTTGTAACTTAGAAGAATTGCAGAGGTGGGAACTTTAAGTATAGGAGTGCTCTTTTAAGGGATTTTAACTTCATTTACATAAGAAAATAAAGACCTGTGGCTTCATTACCATACTTAAAGGAGGAAAACATTTGATGACACATAACAGAGAAGTCACAAAATCATACCCAACAATGTGTGGAAAACTCCTGATTCTTTCATTAATCAACAATTGTATCAAGAATACAGTGGCCTAGTCTCTAGGTTCTCCAAAGTTTGAACCCCCTCTCTGTAAATTTTCCGCTTTTTATACATTATGAGACAGTTGGTAATCACCAAAACTGTCAAACTACCTAACTATCTTCTAACTGCTTTGAAGTAAAGATCATTACAAAATATTACATTTGAGGGTAAAAACACCTCATTCATTTCAAGAAAACAAGATAATAAGAAGTAATAGAAATAAGAGAATAATGGGAGATTGCTGCTTGCTGTTAAAATCTATAGCTTGAGCCTATGGTTTTGCTCATGGCTGAGCATTAATGGAGTAGTGGATGAAGTGGTGGGATATGGTGAGTGCCGTAGGCAATTAAATATGAAAGCGGTGGAAGATGTGGAATGAGTGACGTGAGGCAGAAAGCTTTGGGAGCTCACCGCGGGGGTAAAGAATGTACAGGAGCTTCAACGAGGTTGAACCTCCACAGTAATTTTAGGCCACACATTTCGGTCAACCATGCCAATGTCACGGTCGACTGCGGGGGTTGAGATTTAATTAATCTTCGTGCTCATTGCTTCCCCGCTGCACACCTCAATGTACTTATCAAGCTATCACTTGATCACGCCTCTTGAACCTACATGACCTTTAGACAATGGATATGTTATTATGAAACTCAAAAGAATTAACACTCTGGTTCATAAACCTATCACATCCACCTTTTCAACGCCCCTTTGACTCCCATATGGACTCGAGAGGAAATAAAAACTTTCAGTTAATGATATATCGGGTCTGATTTTAAAGATAGAACCCGATTACTTTCCGACCCGATATTCGTCGGATCCCATCTCTTTCGATGGACGGTTGAGATTGGCCCGAACTTTAGTGAATTAAACTGTATTTGATACACCATCACATCTGATTTTTGAAATAAGCTTCGTTCTAGTTACCCATGTGATTGTCGTTGGATCAGTGGCTTGTTGATCGGACGTCCCAGATCTTCTCGCGGGTTTATCACTTTCAAAATCCATTAATAATATAAAATCAACCATTTATTTCAAATCTTCACATTTCTTTTTATTTCCATTATGACATAATATTTGGTTTTTATTTCATATTTTTGATTTTTCTTTCATTTTGTGATAAAATTGAAAATAAAACTTAAATAACAATGGATGTTACAATAGAATGAATCCCACGTTAAGTCTCACCAAATTCGCCAGAGGTAGGTATCAAAATAAACACCAGAAGATTAGAGGAAAAAGATGCTAATTCAAAATAAACCAGCCCAAAACGAAACAGTCGAATACCATGAGTTCTAGGAAACAATTCAAGGATACCAAATCTGACTCTCAGATGTATCAAAATACTAAAAATAAGCCAATGAAACCACTTATAGTGATCCACCGCACTATGATCCAAAATATTGAAACCATATTAAACAAGTTCAACACCCAAGCAAATGATCAAATCCTAAACAAGATATCAAAAACACTACAGTGTAATCCAGGAGATAGGTGAGATTAAATTGAAGAAGTAGATACAACTAAGAAAGCACATGTGCTGGTAACCCAACCCAAAAACCCACCCAATCCAATGAAACCCAAGAATCAAGATAGAAAAAAGTACTAAAAAGAAATTGCCTCTAGATCAACTAATGGACCTTATCAAAACTCCGAGAAGAAAGACAAACCAACACTCCCTTGTTTTTTGCCATAGTTGGTGAACCAACACCCCTTCCTTTTGTTGAAGAATGTAACTAGTGTCAGTCTTCATAATTGTATTTGTCAAAATAAATTTTAGTATTAAAGAAAATGATGATTAAATCATGGGTTTCATTCTTGGGTCAATGTTTTCTAGGTCAAATCCTCCATTGAAGGCTCCTAGGTATTGTCTTGTAGAGTCATTGTCACTTTTATTAGACCCTTATTGGGTTTTTGTATCATGTAAAAATAATTATTTTTTCAGTCAAAAAGGTCATTTGTCACCTCCACACCAAGTCAGCCCTATCCTCATGAAGTCAACCTAAATTAGGGCAATTCGACCCAACAAAAAGGCTATATATAGAGAGGCAACTCCTATTTGGAGAACTCACTCACAAGTTCGATCTATAATAAGAATAAGCATAAAAGAAGAGCGAAGTAGATGGAGAAGGAAGAAGGAAGTTGGGAAGACCTAAAACGAGTTTTTGGGCTATCAATATCTCACACGTGTGAAGTTTCTTGCATAGTTTCTAGGGTCAAAATTCTGAATCTACTGCAGGTCCAAATTTTGTTGTTGGGGATAACAAATCTGTAGCCAGGGGATGAAATTCTGGATTGTAGCTGCAAATGGGAAGCTGACACTTGGAGACTTTGGCAGGGGTCATCTATAAGGAGGAAGGGCTTACTTTGTGATTGGAGGAGGTATTTATGTAGGTCTAAAGATCCTTGGGTTGTCTCATCTTGATTTGAATCTACTAGTGGAAGAGTTAGACTGGGTTTTCCCCTTGGAGGGGTTTTGTCCTGGCTGAGTGCCTACATCTTGTATCTCTTGTTCTTGTGGTGTTCATATACATTTAATTTTCTAATTGCTTGATGAAAGATAAAGTAATAAATAATTAAAATAAGCCAACATAATTCACAACTAATTATCAAGAAAGAGGAATCAAACCATAATTCCTATAAGCATTGATTTCTCAACATGGTATCAGAGCTAAGGTGGAAGAAGGTTGAATATCATTTTGTTGGGTATCATTTGAAGAAGGGAGAAGTAGTCTTGGAAGGAAATGGTACTCCTTCTACGACAAGTTATTTGAATATGGGTCTTAATATCATGTAAATTACAGTAAGCTGAATTGGAAGGATCATCTACAATCTATCTAGGAGATTCAAGAGTGAAGGATTCTTGGTTACACTTACATGCAAACTTGATGATAACAATGCATGGATCATTGATAGTGGAACCTAAAGACATATGATGAGTGAAATTTGTCAACTTGATACTCTATCAAGGTAACCATCATCACATGCAGTTGAGCTAGGAGACAACAATAACTATTCAGTCAAGGGCCTTGGATCTACATCATTAAAGCTAGAAAGTGGAGGAATGCTACACCTCAACAACATCCTTTATGTCCCAGGTATGAAAAGGAATTTACTTTCCATTTCTTGTTTAGAAGATAAATGAGATAGAGTTTCTTTTGTAGATGGAAAAATTTTGGTTTTGGGAAAGGATTCAAGTATTGAAAAGGCTAAGGTTATTGGAGTTCATGAAGGAAGACTATATAGAGTTACAACACCATCTCCTCAAGCACTAGTTCACATGAAGATCAAACCTATCGAACTTTGGCGTAGAAGATATGGGCATATTCATTACAAGATAATACCCTCTCTTAGTCAAATGGTAAAGGGAATCCCCAACATCAAGGAAGATCACAAAGGAGCATGCAAGGGATGTGCTTTGGGAAAGAATACTAGGAAACTTTTTACAAGAAATGATACAAGGTCTAAGGAGATATTAGACCTCATTCATTCTGATGTGCGTGGGGCAATGTATAGTAAATATCTTGGATTCCATCTTTACTATGTGACCTTCATTGATGATCACTCTAGAAAGACATGGATCTACCTTCTAAAAAAAAGGACAAAGTATTTGAAAAGTTCAAGGAATTTAGATCTGAAGTTGAGACCTTAACTGAAAGAAAGATAAAGTCTTTTAGATCTGAAAATGGAGTGGAATACACTTCAAAAGAACTAATTGCATATTGTGAAGAAGCAGGTATTAAGAGGGAGGTCATTGTTCTCTAGAACCCTGAGAAAAATAGAGTGGCAGAGAGGAACAATAGAACCATTGAAGAATGCATAAGGACTATGATATTTGATCAAGATCTACCAAATTTTTTATGGGGATAAGCAATCATGATAGTAGTATATATACAAAATAGAAGTCCTCATAGAATCCTAGATAATATGACACCAACAGAAGCATTCACAGGGATGAAGCCATTTGTAGACCATCTCTGAATCTTTGGGACTCCTGCATACATTCATGTTCCAAAAGACAAGAGAAAGAAGTTAGACTCTAGAAGTATAAAATGTATCTTCATTGGTTATAGCCTTTCATCAAAGGCTTATATAATATACATCAAGGAAGGAAGAAAAATAGGAGTTAGTAGGGATGTTATATTTTATGAAATCCATGACTACAAAAGATCCAAGGATATACCAATCGAATCCAATGAAGAATATGTACTGTTATTTGAAGAAGAAAAGCATCATGACAAGGCACCTACAAACCAAGAAGAAGAAGAAGAAGAAGAACCAAGTGATCCTATTCAACCTATAATCATTCCTGAAACAAATAAGAGGCAAAAGTGGTTAAGAGATACACTTGAAGATGTCGAAGGACACACAATAACTAAAGGATCTTTTAGAGAAAGAAAAAGGCCAAAAATATACTCAGGATATGAAACATACATGATGAAGTTAATCGAACTAGAACCAACTACCTTCGAAGAATCCACTCATTAGGAAGAATGGAAGAAAGAAATGTGGGAAGCATACCAATCCATCATGAAGAATGGGGTTTGGGAAATCGTTCCTAGACTTGGTGACAAATTGGTTGTCACTTCCAAATGGATTTTCAAAATAAAACATGCCATTGATAGAAGCATAGACAAATATAAAGCCAAATTTGTTGTAAAGGGTTTCTCACAAAAGGAAGGAATAGATTATGAAGAAACCTTTGCTCCTACTACCAGGTATACTACTATTAGATCTTTGGTTTCACTAGTTGCTACTATGGGATGGAATATCCATCAAATTAATGTCAAAACAACATTTCTAAATGGAATCATTGATGAAGAAGTATATATTGAAAAACTTGAAGGATCTGAGATAAATACAGGGATACGCATGTTTGCAGACTCAAGAAAGCTTTACATGGCTTGAAGAAATCTCCTAGGGCTTGATATGCAAGAATGGATGCATATTTATTAAGTATTGGGTTCATCAAAATTTATGTCAATGCAAACCCCTACACCAAGAGAGTGAAGAATGAACCAGTCATTAAACTACTATATGTGGATGATTTGTTTATTATAGGTGTGGAGCAAAAAAATCTAGAATGTAAGAAAATGTTGGCATTTGAAATGTAATATTTGGGACTCATGCACTATTTTTGCGCTTGGAATTTTGGTAGAAACCAGGTGAGATATATCTTGGTCAAGGTAAATGATGAGCCTCGGTATTGCAACAAGAATGATGCAACTCCCAAGGCTACCATCTTTAATTATCAAACCGGGGTTCGTACAAACTTAAGAGGTATCAGCACTAAATGTGCATCATACAATGTGTCCTTCATTTGATGTCATGATGTAATGGAGTGAATGTAATAAAATCAGATCTTAAACTAATTGCAGAAAATGAAATGGTTGAAATGGAAACCTTAAACTATTGCAAGAAAGAAAATACAAGGAAAGAAACTTATTCTAATTGCATCAAGTAAATCTCATGAAGTAAATTTCAATCATTACGTTTCAAATAGTTTAAGTCCATTAACGGAGTTCATTGAATGTGGCAATCATCTTTGTATTATCCATTTCATAAATTTGTCCATTACCTCAAATCACTGAAATATTTTGCATGGGTAAAGAGGGAAGTCCTAAGTGGTATTTAGTCTTCCATAATCATTTATTTAGAGCCTAGGGGTCTTGATTCACCCCTAAGGGATGATAACCAAGCTTCTTGAGCGAATATGGGAATGTATATACATGTTGGAAGGCTGTCACAGGAGATCTTGTAGTTACTACAGGAAACTATAAGTCACTAAATGACCAAGAAAATCGAATCAAAATTGGATGGGACAAATTTTGTTATTGACTAGGATGTCTTATGTCTCCTTTCCAAGTGGAATCACTAAAACAAACCCCTGTTAACCCATGATAAAAATAGCAGAATATTACTAGTCTAAAATCTAGAAATTCGAGAACTAGTGAGCTAGTAAATCTATCAAATGCCTAACCTAATCAAGTGAAAATTCAAGGGGATAATTTTTTTTATTAACTAGAATGTTTTTTTGATCTAATGCAAGTGGAATCAACTCGATTGAATATCATTAGCATGCCCTAAAAAATACCATAAATTTACTGTTATTTTCCACAAAGGACTTCCAGAAATCCAGATTTGGGAATAAGAAAACTAATCCAAGTAGCTCAATGATTACTATGAACTTCCAAAGTTGTTTCAATGATGAAATTATGCTTGTGATCATGCAAAAGAACTTACTTTGACCATTTAACCCAATCCTACAATAGGAAATCATCAATATTAAATGCATAAATATGGAAAAAAATAAGAACAAGAGATGCATGTGAATAAGAAGTGAAAGGAAGAAAAGTAAATGATACAAAAGGGATTTGAGGCTGCTGGGATGGCCATGACCAAGGAAACTTAGATTCCTATGGAGGAGACCAAGATTTAGAAGTTGAACTTGGCACCAATCTTCATTATTTCCATTAATACAATTACATCTCTACAAGAAATGAAAGTGGAGCTGGAAAAATACGAGTTCTCTCTACAAGAAGACTAAGAAAAATCAACCACTTGAGAAAAATCGATTTGATACTTATACAAAATGATTAGGAAGCATTCCCCATGAAAGGAGGAAGATTTCCCCACCAAAATCCCTTAATTAGTGGATCTGGTTCCCAATACTAGGAATCTGCATTAACTGTCAGGCAACACATTCCTAGATTTTATAAATCATTGGAGCTCCAAAATCTGTGCAATTATTTTATAATATCTTCTTGATTTATTATTTAATATTGATCCTCCTGTAGTAGGGAGTGTTATCACTCCAGGAAGCTTTCCTAGGTTATAACTTGGAGATGCCTAGTAACATATAAATCTTCAATATTGTTCTCTGAACTATTGGAATGGATGATGGTTTGGATCAAGTTCGATGATTGTTTCAAAACTGTTTTCACTCAAGACATGCATGAACACCCTCAGCTTTACAAGGATTTAGACCACTAATGTTCAATAGTTTATAGATTCAATGGATAGATGAAGAATACTGACTGTACCAGCAGATGCATACATACACACATATGAATGGCCAGCTACAGGAAGTAAATGAAGCTTTACAAATCTAATTTATCAACACAAAGATAAGATGACAGTTATTTGGCATTAGACACAGAAGAAAACATGAATAACCTATTCAAGTGCAAGCTTAGAACAAAACCGAAAATGGGAATTGAACATGTAACAACAAAAGAAGCTTATATTGCTGGAATGAAGATGAGAAGCTAGAGTAGCAGAGTATCCACAGTCTCCAAAAGTTAAATCACTGTTACTCTGAACTTTGAAATATTTATAGGCCTTTTACAAGGCTCTCGAGCCTTCTGAGGCTCAAGAGGTCTTAATCTATCCCCTCTATCTTTAATGACTTGATTCCTTGACTAGGCACACATGGGCTTGGAGGTTTCTTCTTCTAACAACATAGTAATTGCATTATGGTAATTTGCTGCACTTTTAAGGAGCTCGCTTGTGCCAACGATGCTCCATGATCACTTATATTGGTTTTGGCTGTGTTGCGCTGTTGCCTTTCCCCTTCTGGCCTTTTGTCTCCTAGTCTCTGTCTCCCGACCTCTGTTATGTGATGGAATGGGCCTGTGGGCCTTTTGAAATCCTTTCAAATGCTAACTTTCATTGTTTTATGTTTTTCACAGAAAAACGATGCAACATTGTGAAATCCTGCCAAGCTTTGTTTATTTTGGACTTCCAAAGTCCTTAAACACTGTCTATTCCTCTATTGGGCCCACCCTCAATCACTATCACAAGTCGCTTCAGCCTTGTTCCCAAGCTTCCCTTTGTATTTTGAAATATGTCAAAAACACTAAAAATCATGAAAAATTGGCTTTGGCAGACCTGAAATATTATATATTTTCATTCCCGAACCCCTTTGGGTCTAGGTTTTATCGCATCGACACTGCCCCTTTGTATCTCGTTAAATAACGAAAATACGCAGAATACATAGGAAAATGCCTTTCGGTGGATTTCAAATTTTATGCAATACTGTGTATATAATCGTCGGGTCTGGTTAATCGCATCTCACATATACATGTATAAAGGTCTCGCTCCATAGTGTTTCCCCGATTGCGATCCGTCGAAGTGATTGATCGCAATCGCATATCGCTCATGCCCCGGGCCAATGGTGAGCACTCTGTTGTGTTCTTTGATAGTGATCCTGCGATGCGACGTGGGCTGTCCATCTGCGTGCTTGATCAACGGTCGACATTGCATCGCTGATCTCCATCACAAGTTTCATACGGTCTGCCCCCCAATCTGCTGATTTCCTCTGCCAATCAGATATGGACCGTTGATTGGCCAAAGTTGACGGCTCACTATTTATGCCTTCGATACTTGGTTTTTCACTGTTTTTATGTGTTTTTGCCTCTCGATAGTTCTTTGCTGCCCTTCAAAGGGCTCTTGACATGCAATTGTTTTGATCTTTGAATGATACTTAAGAAGATTTTGAAGACTTTAGGAGTGTTTTGGATCCATTTTGGGCCACATGCCAATAGGTATAACATTGGCTCCTTCTGGGGATGAATGCCTCCCTGTGAGGTTTCAAGAACCACAGACCGATGCCTTTCCTGTAAAACCAAAAATCAAATCTATCTCCTAGTGTTCCATTGGGAACAGAGTCTATTTTGCATAAAAATAAAAATTGAAAAACATATTTACAATATCAAGACTTTAAAGCCTTAAATGAAATAAAGTTTCAAGAACCGCCCATTGACTGGGCCAACAAAAACATCTTCTCCTTCCAGACTCTGTAGAATAAAGGTATTGTTCTACTGAATTTGAGTGATGACAAATGGACCTATCCACAAGGAGTCAAACTTACCATGATTACCTTTCTTTTCCTTCAGTGCATCCCATTTGAGAAACCAATCACCAACTTGGAAATTGTCCACTTTTGCCTTCCTGTCAAAGGTGTCTTTGATTTTCTTCTGATGAACTTTTGACTTCTCAACCAGCTACTCTCTAATCTACTGTAATTCAACCAGGTTATTCATTCTTCTTACCATGTCATTCGTTTCATCCTGTTATTCTTGAAATAATTTGGCCACAGGGAGAATTAGCTGGATAGGAAAAACAACATCAGTGCCATAAACTAGCTTAAATGGAGAATTTCCTATGGACTTCTTGTTGGTAACTCTGTCAGCCCATAGTGCAAACTTCAACTTGGAACCCCAACTCTTTTTGTTGTCCTCCAATAGTTTTTTGATTATCCTTACAAGACTCTTGTTAGATGATTCTGCCAGGCCATTGCCTCGAGGATAATATAAGGTAGAATGCACCAATTGAATGCCTATGGATTCACACATGTCCACCAATTCTTCTGCCCTGAAAGTTGTTGTATTATCAGTGACTAGTTTGGTTGGGCAACCAAATCTAGTGAAAATATTCTCATTCAAGAACTTTATGATAATCTAATGATTCTCATTCAAGAACTTTATGATAACCCTATGAAGTCCAAGCCCCATTGCTGGAAGGGACCATTGATGTGTAATGGCTTCAAAGTCAGAGATTTCAACTGCTATCTTCCTGCAAACCTCTGACATTTGTCGCAAGATTTCACAAAAGAAAACACATCAGAGAACAGAGGAGGCCAATAATACCCAACTCTCAAGATTTTGTGGGCTATGGTTTTCCAATAATGATGCCCTCCACAGATGCTAGAATGGAACTGGTGCATGACTTCCATAGATTGTCCTTTATCTAGACATCTCAAGAGGATTCTTGATGGGTCTTTCCAATAAAGGAGATTTTTATTAATGCAGAATTTGGCTGATCTGAGCTTAATGGCCTGGGCTTGACTTGAGCTAAGCCCTGGAGGGACTTCTAGGTGCTGCAAAAAATGAACTATACGGGAATACCATTCACAGGTGGCTAGATTTGCAGTGATAGG
Source organism: Pinus taeda (assembly GCA_000404065.3). Taxonomy (NCBI): domain Eukaryota; kingdom Viridiplantae; phylum Streptophyta; class Pinopsida; order Pinales; family Pinaceae; genus Pinus; species Pinus taeda. Next base: position 4,730 of record APFE030317711.1, on the reverse strand, counting down.
CTGATTCTGCTCTTGCTCTTTTGCTACTTCCTCTGTCTACTCATCACCTGAATTTGGACCCATGCAATTGATGTCTAACAAACTGCAATTTTCCTCAGCCATAAGTTTAGCCAAGCCCTAGCCTTGGACAAGCTTAGTGGGCTTCACCTCTATGTTAAACTCTATGAATTTTGCAATCCATTTAGCTCTCTTTCCATCAATATCCGGCTAAGTTAAGACATCTTTTACTGAGGCTGAAGGTACATATGCAACCACTTTGGAATGTAGAATATAAATTCTGAATGCCTTTAAAGATTTTATGAGAGAATAAGCTTGATTTTCAATAAGGTCATACCTTAGTTCAACATCCCTTAGAGTTTTGCTGAAAAGGGCCATGGGGTGCTCTATGCCTTCATCGTTTCTCTACAACAGAATTGCTGCAAGTGTATCATAAGAGGCAAAAGAGAAGATATAAAACTCCTTAGTGTAATCTGGGCTTATTAGAGTGGGAGCTTCCATGATAGCTTGTTTGGTGGCTTCAAAAGAGCTTCTTGCAGCTTCTATCCATTTTCTTTTTGATCCTTTCTTCAACATGGAAGTGATGTGCTTCACTAGCTCTGCAAAGTTTGGAATGAACCTCCTTACAAAATTGATCTTACCCAGGAAGGATTGAATGTCCCTTTTTGACCTTGGGATGGACAATGTCTGAATTACTTGAACTCTTGCTGGATCAATCTTCATACCTTCAGCAGAAACTATATGTCCTAGAAGTTTGCCTTCTTCTAGAGCAAACTGTGACTTCTTTGGGTTCACAGAAATTCCAAACTTTATGCACTTTATAAACACCTTCTTCAAATGCTGCAAATGGTCCTTGTGAGTGCTGGAAAAGACTGTTATGTCATCAAGGTAAATAAGGACAAACTTGTCCTTCTCTCCCACAAAATCTATGTCCATGGCCCTCTGAAAAGTAGCCCCAGCATTCATCAGTGCAAAAGGCATCTTGGAGTACATAAAAATTCCCCAAGGAGTAGTGAAGACAGTCTTTTCCTGATCTTCTGGATGTACAACAATCTGATTGTAACTTGAAAATCCATCTAGGAAAGACACGACTCTAGCCCCTGAAACTTTTTGCAGCAAGTGTTCCATCTTAGGCAGGGGGTAGTTATCTTTTTTAGAGCATTTGTTCAAATTCTTGAAGTCAACACAAAGCCTGATTTCTCCATTCTTCTTTCTTACTACCACAAGGTTAGCTATCCACTTTGAATTCCTTAGGGGAACTATGATCTTGGCATCCAAAAGCTTCTTGATTTCTTTCTCAATCAAAGGAAATGAGAGAGGGCTGATAGGTCTTAATTTCTGCTTAAAAGGGATGGTGTTCTTTTCCAGTGGAATCTTATGCTAAATGATGTTTGTGTCATAGGTTTTACGATCATTATATTCCCAAGCAAAGATATCAAAAAATTTCTTCATGAGGGTGCAATACTCAGAATTCTGGGTAGAAGACAAATGAGTGGACAAATTTATGTACTTCGAATGGGCTAGGTTCCCTATATTATGTTTACGAATAGTAGAATCATTTTATTTTTTGGCAGGCTAATAAGGTACATCATTATGATCAAACAACTTCTCTGGAGGCACCAATCCTTTGGGTATATGGTTACTAGGCCGCTGGACAATGCTTTCTCGGCCAATGTTGTCCTTTAGCTTAGATTGGTTGCATTCTTCCATGGTTTCATTTTCTTGGTTGATGTGCATTTCAGAAACTTCATCAATGAATTTTAAAAACCTATTAATTTCATCAACATCTTCAAAAAATTTCCAGTATTTGACATTGTCAAGTAGAGATGGTCTATATTTCACCTAAACTTCATAAGTCAATTTAGGAGGCAAAGGAGGAATAAACATGCTAGCAGACACAACAAGGGAATCAACAAGCTGGTTCTTCATTCTTGGGATGTAAGAAATGCTGTAAATATTAAAAGATTCATTGAGATTCCATACCTCATCTCTATATGCTTTCAACCTTGGATGCTTTTCTTGGAAATTTTTGTTGACCTACTGAATGATGAGGTCTGCATCTCCAAAGAATTTCAAACCTTTGATGCCCATTTCTTTAGCAGCGTTTAAACCCAATATTAAGGCTTCGTACTCTGCTATGTTATTTGTGACCTTAAAAGTTAATTTTAAAGATAAATGAATGCATTTCTGTGTGGGGGACACAAGGACTACACCTGCCCCTGTAACTTAGAGCAAGCTCCATCAAAGAACATGTCCCAAATTTGTGGGCCTTCTTCCTTTGTGATATGGAAAATTGGTTTCTTAAGTTGCATGGAAGCCAACTGATATTCTTTAGGCTGAAGAATACAAGCTCCAAAATCAGTGTCGATAACATAGATGGGACGATTAGTGGGATTCCTTTCATCGCTGATAATATAAGCCAATTGAGCTTCTCTGTATAATCTCCTGCTCTCACCTCCAAAAACTGGGACAGTAGTGTAGGACATATCATTTTGTAATGTTCCACCTAATCTCTTGATCCAACCTTTGGAAAGCAACATCCCAAACTTGCGGGGTACATCTTCTACCACAATATCCATCAGCATGCTCTTCATGGGCAGTTGAGACAAAGTGATGACTAGGTCCTTGATTAATCCCAGACATTTCGATTTTCTAGAGTCAAAACAAAACATGTCATGATAAGGCTTGGTAATGTCAAGACCCAACTCACCCATGACAGCCTTTGGCATTAGATTATGGCTGGCTCCAGTGTCCAGAAGGTAGTTGTGAAGGATTTTATCATGAATAGTCAGAGAGACATAGAATGATGGGGAGATGTCCTCTTAATTTTCAATCATTGGGGCTGAGAACAACCGTTGGTTTGTCATCTTGCAGATTTACATAGTCGGTGGAGGCTTGGATGGTATTAAGCTCAAGGGTCTCGAGGATAGATCTCTTGAAGGGCTCGTTCTTCACTAGTTCAATCAGAGGTATATGTATTCTTAGCTTCTGAATTTCTGATTGAAAACCGAAAGGAGAAGGAGACTTGTCAAGGCCTCTTACCTCGTGAGCTAGAGCTTTGAGGATGATGGGATCAACTGCCAGTCGCCTTTGCTTATTAGCTTGCTGTTCTGCAAGGACAACAACTCTTTGAACAAGAATTTCCTTGGAATTATTCATCTTCGACCTCAGATTATATCTGTTATGATCTTCAGTTTGTAGAACAGCTTCACCATCCCATTCTTGGTCGATCTGGTCATTGAATAATGACTTTTCATAGGTAGCAGAGGTCAAAAAGGAGGCATTGCCTTTGTCTTCTAGACAATGGATCTCATCATCTTCTTCAAACTGCTCTTCTTCCATGACTACGTTCTGGAAAGGGGTCTTCACCCTTTGGTCTTCATTGGCATCTTTTCTTCTTTGCAAAATCTGCAACTGCTCATTAACTCTTCTATATGGATTTGGATTTCTAGGAGCAAAGGTATTACGAACTCTTCCTTTCCCATGGTGCTTCTCAACCTTTAACTTGGAGATTTCAGAGGCTAATGACTCTATCATCTTGGTCATTTTATCTATCTTGGGATCTGAAGATGATGAAGACTCGCCCCTCTATCTCCTTCTATCAACATTTCCCTTGAGCTTCTCTACAACCATGATGTTTGATTCTACTTCCAAGGTTGCATCCTACATATCAACCAAAGTAGCACATTTCCTCTCCCTCAACACTAAACAAAAGTCAAAATCAAAAGTATTGGCATAGGGGAGTTTAACAGAGGTAGTGGTGGGTTTTACTTCAGCTGGTATTTTGCTGTACATGCGGTTAAATCTCTTATTGAAATCAGACAACAACTCACCATTTTCCCTCTTTAACTTCCCAAATTTGGTGTGGTAGTAGAGTAGATCCTTCTTATCCCCCCAATGCTTTAGGAATACATCATATAAAGCCTCAATATCTACTATAGACCTTGGGGTTAGTTCTTTGAACCATTTTCTAGCCTCTCCATCTAGGCTTTGGACAAAGACTCTCATCCACACATCATCTTCACTAATGTCTAGGTTATCAGCATAGTTATAGAATGATTCAAGATTTTCTTCAGCTATAACACCTTTAGTCCCAGTGAAGTTAGGCATATACTTCTGATATTCTCTAGTAGGCATGGCATTCAAAGGAGTGGGCAGTACTAGAGGTCCATACCTAACAGCTATGATTCTTTCCATTTTGGTAGGTTCTTGTGGATCTGCCATAGCTGTGGTGGCTATAAGGGTACTGGAAGTCTGAATGACAGAGGGCTGAGGAGTGATTAATAGGACTAAAGGAGTATGATGGATAGGAGGTGAGGTTTCCTTTGGGCTTACAACAAAAGGAGAACCTAAAGAATAAGGAGCTTTATGAATCTCTAAGATTTTTTCTTCACTGCTAGTATTAGGTACTATACTCTCAACATGTATTTGTTCTATTATAGGATTTTCTTGAAGAGATATAGAATATTGTTTAAATTTACCTGAACCTGATGCTCCTTTCTGCAATGCCTTTCTTTCTTTGATGATTTTTTCAGGATCAGATATTGGGTCAGCTTGTGGCTTTTGAGGATTTCTCCGAGTATGCCTCACAAACTGAGCCAAAACTATGAAGTGAGTCACCAAGAGGTTCTTCCTCCAGTAGAGTCGCCAGATAGATGATTACAACCGAAAAAGTGCCTAGACTTTGTCTATCATCAAAGTTGGATCTGTGTCGTCTCCCAGGGAAGTTGAGC